>AWOL01S0079428.1:42300-55176 GCA_000715115.1 Nicotiana otophora | reverse complement strand
ATCAGAGGACCGGTCCACGAGACCGGACCAGGCCCGCTAAAACCGGACCAAACGGTCCTGGCCCGTTTGGCCCGGGGTCCCGGGCCTGGATCGGCCCACTTACCAGCCTTATTCTGTTCTCTAGAAATTGTAGTAAATGTATCATCGCAAATGCTCCCAAGCACAATTACTGCTGACAATTTACATTTCTAGCTCGTCTAAGAGCTTGGCCAAACTGCCAAAAAATGCTTCTTTTGCAATTCACTTTTTACCAAAATGGATTTTCAAAATAGTACATTTTAGAGCGTAACGGTTTGTGTTTGGCCAATCCCTTTGAGAACTGTTTTTTACATTATTTGAGAAGCAAAACCATTCTTTACAAAAAGTGCTTTTGAGTATGAAATTACTATCAAGGTTTAGTTTACTATTAGTATATTTAAGAGAGAAATGAAAAAGAATTTAATTAAGTTTTTATTTCTATTTAATTAAAATATAAAATATAAACTAATAATAAAAATTAAATATTTTAATCAATATAAAATATGGTTATACCAAATTAATAATATTTCGCATCTGTTATATTACAAAAGAAACAAAAAGAATCATACCTTATGAAAAAAGTGCTTAAATGTGGTGATTAGCTTAATTATTTCAAAAAAGGAATGGGAGTTGCAATAGGATAGGATGAAAAGGAAAAAGAAAGGAAAAAAAATCTAGGCCAAATATATAGACATCCCATTAAATTTGGCCCAATTTTTTATTTTGGCACTCTAACTCAATCTTGTTCCATTTTGTCCATCCAACCCCATTTCTTATGTTTCACTTTAACACTAAAGCTGACTAGATTCAGAGTGTGAGTTGTCTCACCCTGTAGGCGCATAAGGGAGATTTTTTTGGGCAAATTTCCTTCTCCAACCCATTGAACTTGGCTCTATTTTTTTATTTTGACACTCTATCTCAACCTTGTTTTATTTTGGCCCTCAAACTCTATTTTTTATGTTTTATTTAACACGAAAGCTGACTAGTCATATAGTGTGAATTAGCTCACATGGTAGGCGCGTGAGGCAGATTGTTTATGGCAAAATTCCTTCTCCAACAGTAATAAGATAATTGTTGGCCCCATTTTTAATCTCCCAACTTCCTTCCCCCATATTTCATCTTCATTATTTCCTTCTCCATTTACTGTTTATATGAAAACCGATCGATTTCAGTCAGTTTCTTAAAAAATAAATTTTGCGGGACACTAAAAGAGTTTCCTGTATTTTTGCGCCCAAAAAAAGACCGAAGTTGATCGGTTTCGTAAAAATAATTAAAAAATAAAATATTTTGAAATAAATTTTATATTTTGTGAAACGTGTGTGCATGCATATCCTGAATTATCCGCAAATTTCATAAACTTTCGAACCGCTAAATTTTCGAAACCGCGAACTTTCGAACCCGTAATGGAACAAGGTTGAGATAGAGTGCCAAAATAAAACATAAGAAATAGAGCTGGAGGGCTAAAATTGAACAAGGTTGAGATAAAGTGCCAAAATAAAACATAAGAAATAGAGTTGGAGGGCCAAAATGGAACAAGATTGAGATAGAGTACCAAAATAAAAAATGGAGCCAAGTTTAATGTGTTGTCTATGTATTTGGCCAAGCAAGTATGTATACGCGTTGTATTGTTACGTCGGATTAAAGTTTTTGTATTAAAGTGAAACATAAGAAATGGGGCTGGAGGGCCAAAATGGAACAAGATTGAGTTAGAGTGCCAAAATGAAAAATTGGACTAAGTTTAATGGGTTGTCTATGTATTTGGCCAAAAATCTATTTATAGTAGAAAGACTATTACAAAGAAGAATAGGAGAAGGACAATAATACGGTGAAAACAAAAAGAGAAGAAAAGAGGATGGCATAAATAAAAAGGTTAAATTAATGAAAGATAATTTTGAAAATAGATATTTTTGTCTTTAAAAAGTTAGTTTTCTACTTCAACTTATTCTGTTTCTTCGAAAAAAACTAGAATTGCTTTTGATTATGCTAAAATGCACTTTTCCGTTTTGGCCGGACATCTCAATTTCCAAAAAAAATATTTTTTCAGAAAAAGTACTTTTGGCAAACAAGCTATAAAATGGGAGTCCATGTATAGCCGTGTTGTTGGCTGATCCTCCTACCAAGTTTGTTGAAATACCACTCTTGACCTATTGTGATATTATTCTATTGGATATATGGAGTTTAATTTAAAATGTTAGTTATTTGATTTTGTTATGTATATAAGAAAGAGGGGTAAATTATTTGATTTTGTTATGTATATAAGAATAAAACTGTTGGTCAATTAGCCATCTGCCGGATGAGTTATTGCTGTATACAGTAGTTATTTCTTCAGCTCTAGTCTAGACAGATAAGCGTTCTTTTTTATTGGACAGACTTTAAGAAAGAAAAAGGAAAGGACAAAAAAGAATAGAAGATCCATTAGTAGAAACTTATCAGCATCCGAGTGTTTATATCAAATTTTATGTACTTACCATGATTAAGTGATTAATAATGTGAAAATTAAATAATCATAATTAAGTAAAAAAAAAATGTAAGTGCAAACACATGTCATGCATGTATATAAGATTTGATTCCATTTTAGTGGATGTAAAGAACAATTTGATTCTGATTTTATTTGGAGTCACTTGATATTTTGTTTTTGAAAAAATTGAAAGAAAAAAAAACAATAAATATGCAGACTTAATGGAATTGTAGGCATATATCTTATAGGCTATATACCGCACGATGCATTTGGAAGCTCAATTGCGTAACCCTGTGTGTATTAAGACTAGCACGGCACCTGTGACGTCCCTTGTTTTAATTTACGCGAGTCTTTTTTCTTTTTAATCTATTCTAAAAAGAATAATACTTTTTTATATATAAAAAAAATTAATTTTAAACTTTTCATTTTACTTTACTCTTAACAAAATTTTATGTTTTATTTTTTTAAACTCCTTTCAAACCCCCTCGTATAAATAGGAAACGGAAAGGAGTATCAAGCAATTCAGCTATCAGTAGTATATAACCGTTTTACAAACGAAATCTTCTCTGATGTGACTTTAAGATTTTTGACACTGAGGTCGGGAGATGTAAAAGTATCAGATAACGGAACTTTGCATGAGACACTGATCAAAGATGATTACGTATTAATTCTGATCAAGGAATGCAATTCCCCACCGTTAAGTAACCAGTCCTGAATCTGATTAGTATCGCAATAATTGGGCGCCAGCAATTTTTTAAATAACGTCATGGTATTGTACTACTGTATATTCTGATTGTTTTAGAAAATAATCTCTTTTCACCGATTACAACTAGAATATATTACAGAAGATGATCTTACAAATATCTTAGTATGTTTATCATCTTCATAACATTTGTAAGAGGCAAAAAAAAACGGTACTCAGTTAATCTTTTTATGGTTAGACATTAATTAAATACTAGACTAGTACTACAACAACAACAACAAATTCAGTGTAATCCACTAGAAATACTAGACTAGTATGGAGAATAATAAGCACTGGCTACGAGTAATTAAGCCATGCAAGGAATCAAATTATTTCATCGATCATCTCCCGACTCCTGGTCAATAATTATATTTATATAGAGGGTAATTCAAGCTCTGTAGCTATCAACATTCAACCCATGTCATCCTCATATTACAGAAAAAAAGAGGAGAGAGTAGTGTTGCAGTAACATTAATGGCAAATGATGAAAGAGAGAGCAGAAAGAAGCAGGTAATAGCAATAATTGGAGCTGGAATAAGCGGGCTCTTAACCTGCAAGTACGGCCTTTCAAAAGGTTTTGATCCTATTGTATTTGAGTCCGAGAATAGCATTGGAGGTGTGTGGACTAAGACAAACACCAAAACCTCTTTACCAATTCTCTGATTTTCCATGGCCTGATTCTGAAACCGATGTGTTCCCTGACCAACGCACCGTTTTAGAGTACATTGAATCGTACGGTTGTCACTTTGATTTGCTCCGTCACATTCAATTCAATAGCAAAGTGTTGAGCCTCAGCTATGAATCTGGTGGCGACTCGGACGGAGAATGGAATTTGTGGGGCGGCACCGGCGAGCCTTTTAGCTCTAAGGGGAAATGGAACGTAACTGTACAGGACACTCGAGCCCTCTCCACACAGGTAATTAAACACCCAGCTTACAGCAAATCCATAAAAAGAAATTGCTAAGCCACTGCTTTATTATTTCTTTATCGCTTCCAAAATGTTCATTCGAGATTCGTGTAGGAGTCAGGCATCCAATGATAAGCATTTTTAACGTTTAGTAACTTAGATAAGCATATATAAAAACTCCTCAAATCTCTTCTGTTTGGTTTGTTTGGCCTTTTCTTTTCCCTTTCAAGCTAGTTTGCTTTTCTTTTTCCATTCACATCTGTGCGCGGCAGTGTTTGATTAACAAATATAGTAACAGCAAGGAAATAAAATGTTAAAAAGTGTTAATCTTCTTGCAATTCTTTGCCTGTTCAAAAGTTAAATATTTTAATTTGACTTGAGATTTAATAGTTTAGTTCAATATAATGATTATTTTTCGTTTGACATGATCAGAATTAATCAGTGAATTAAAAACTAAATCTTTTGTGATAAACAGAGCAGAAGTTTTTAGATTCCATAAGATGTTACTATATATATAAGTGTTCAAGGTATGTTGAAAACAAAACATTCATATTACAAAGTCTTAATTACCAATTTTACAATTAAATGAAGGATTATAAGCACATGCATCATCATTTAATTTCTCATGGTTGGTTGAAAATTGAAATTACGTGCAGGTATACCAAGCTGATTTTGTAGTAGTTTGCGTGGGAAGGTTCAGTCAAGTTCCAAACATCCCTGAATTTCCTCCAAACAAAGGCCCCCAAGCTTTTGAAGGTGAAGTTATCCATTCAATGGAGTATTCCAAAATGGAGTCAACAAGTGCAACTGACTTTGTCAAAGGAAAACATGTAATCGTCGTTGGGTTCCAGAAATCAGGAATGGACATTGATACTGGCTTCAAGGGAATTGATAAGCTCAAACACATTTTTGAATCACCAAAATTTCAGGAATTCTTAGCCGGCTCAGATGAATATTCTGCACTTCTCCTCTATAGGTGAGTAATAAATTAAATTAAAAAGGCTTGTGCAGCGGTAATTAGAATTCTTATATATTTTCAGGGAATGCATTCATCCCCGAATACCACAACTGGCAATAATTGGATTCTCAGAAAGCGTATCAAATCTATACACCTCGGAAATAAAGTGCCGTTGGCTGGGAGAGCTTCTTGACGAAAAATTTAAGGTACCTAACATTAAGATAATGGAGAAAGACATAGCAGAATGGGATAAATACAAGAAGAGATATTCATATTTGAACAACTACAGGTACAGGAGATTATGCATCGCTGGGTTGCATATTTGGTACAATGACCAATTGTGCAGACACATGGGATGGAATCCTAAAAGGAAAAAAGGGTATTTTAGCTGAGTGGTTCCATCCTTATGGACCAATGGATTACGCCGGCTAACATATAGTATAAGAGTGTCCTCGAGGTCTTCTTTCATCTGTTTCTCGTTTGTATTCAAAATCCTACTGTACTTTTCTTCTTTTCCTTCGCGTTGATGGCCGGGTGCCTTAAGCTTTAATTGTCGCTCTTTTATCATTTGCCTTACAACAACAACAACAACCCAGTATAATCCCACTAGTGGGGTCTGGGGAGGGTACTGTGTACGTAGACCTTACCCCTATATAATCCCACTAGTGGGGTCTGGGGAGGGTACTGTGTACGTAGACCTTACCCCTACCCTCGCGTAGAGAGGCTGTTTCCAAATGACCCTCGACATCCTCCCCTCCAAAAACTCCCTACCTTGCTCTTGGGGTGACTCGAACTCACAACCTCTTGGTTGGAAGTGGAGGGTGCTTACCATCAGAGCAACCCACCTTGCTCTTTTATCATTTGCCTTCGCAAAATAAATAAGCTTGTGATCGATCCATCTTTGGTAGCCCTTCATTTATATATTTATAGTAGCTTGACGGTCATAGTGGCTCAGCTTTATGAATCTCTACTGAATGATATATATTAATACGTACTACGTAGTATGAGTTATCATATGACAAGTCACCAGTGAGGTTTCACTATATGATAATTTTGGTATAAACATTGAGGGTTGGCATAGACATCAAAACATTAAAAAAGTTCAGACACTTGTCCAAGTCTTTCCTCTAAATTACTTTGAAGTTGCGAGATTTGTATGCGTACGTCCAAGTTTGGGGTAGGTACGTACATTTGGAGTTCAATTGTGTTAGGCCCAGTGTAAATTAAATGGGTTTTATTGTTTTAAGACCAGATAGCCTCTTGGATGTGTGGCACTAATTGCAATTTGCAAGTAATCTCAAGGCTAGTTAGGAGTTAGAAGGTTAGGACGTCTCAACACAAAGGTTGCTATCAAGCACACAAAAGAGTGATTTAGCTTAAACAAAGTGAAGATTGAGGTAGAATTTCAGTTGAGACAAAAACGCTAAAATTTCTTCCAATTTAATTCGCCTAAGTTTTGTTGGAAATAGTTATCAGTACCTCCATTGATGTGTGATAACATGTACTCACTGGAATAAACTGATCTAGACATCAACTATTATTAAACTGATCTTCAACCGTCCAGTAATCTAAAGCTGATGTGATTATATAAGATTCTGAGTTTTCCTTCCCAAAGCATATATATATACTACAACTGTCAGATCTTATAGGTCGTGCTTTTGAATGAATGCTTCAGAAATCATTAATAAAGTGTTGCTTTCGTTGTGCAGTAGGAGTCTTTAATTCCTATTACCTATGTAACCCCAGCACCCCCCTATAAATTAAAAAATTCGATCACGAGGACGAGTAGATATTTTTAAATACCACTTTGGCGTGGAGTCCGGAACCAAAATGTGATTTTTTCGACTCAAAGAACAAAAATGTGTGAAAAATAAATATAGTGACCAAAATATATATAACGCCCTTTTAATTCCTTAACGGTTGTTTGCTCGTTAAAGTATAACGCTCTTTTAAAATGTGCTATATATATAACGCCTTTCCTTACCGCGCTATATATATTATGTGGGCCCACCAATAATTCTTCTGAGCTTAACTGACATAACAATAATTCAACTCGGTATAGCGCCCTTATTTAAAGCGCTATACCTAAAAAAATTGTACCCCGGTATTGGTTTTTGCCTTATTTAAAGAGGTTAAGGATTTTCTAAAAATCCAGTCACAAATATTCGCAAGTCTTCTGAAATATTTCTTCGTTAAGTTGTTTTGCATTTTGTCATAATGTCTAAAGAGCGAAGAATAAAAGTTTCATTATATTGAGGGGTGAGGTTGTGATGGCGAATAACTCATTAACCTATAGTTTATCTCCACAGTGTCATGTTAAGTTGACACTTACAATGGTGTACGATACATTGGTATCGTTGTTATGTAAAAAAAAAAGAGTATGAGCAAACGTTCGGTGAACCTTAAAGTAACCGGAAGATATCTGTATTCTTTCACTCTGCAAGGGGTTGCTTGTTATGCTCAGTTTAACATCGAGGATGATGAAACTCTGAGATATTTTTTGAGGACTCCGGATGAATACCGGGTATTTCTTGTGATAAAAATGTTGAAAATATACGTCAAAGTTGAATACGTTCGCAATAATGTGGTTGCGCAAAGCAGGGATATCCCTCAGTCATCGAGTGGTTATTTTGGAGCAGTTTTAGCCGAACAGGTTCCGGCTGAAAGAGTTTGGCCTGATCTAAACTTATCTCCACGGGCGAATGAGGAGCGAAGAAATAGTTTCTCTCCTAGTTTACATAATCCACAAGACGAGTTGTAAACTTCAATTTTTCTTTGTGTTACGATATTTATTTTTGTTATATTGAATTTGTATTAACACTCATATATTCCACAGGGGGTACCGGCCAAATATGAATTTTACAAATTATGAACCAACGCCCAGTTGGAATATGCCTAGTTCTGGTGTGTTGGATCATAGTGGTCCATCCGGGAGTCATCACCAACAGGATAATATCCATCATGAGATGTCAACACATTACGATTTGTAAGTGAAGTGATATAGCTATATGTAAAGTATTTATCAATTTGAGTAACTCATTATTTTGTTGGTTGTGCAGTGAAAACGAGCATCCTGAAGGTCCTGTCCTTACTCAATTGTGCAAAGACGATATATTTAATCGAGATCTGGTAGATGCACAGAGTCGGAAGAGGATAGTGATTATAACAACAATGCCGATGAGTCTGCAGATGACACACCCTTCCCTGATGAGAGTGATGATGAGGAGAAAGAGAATGTTGGACCTGATTTGACGAGGGAGCATGCTCCACCCCCCCGTTAGACCAAGAGTGTACGAGTCCCACGTGCTATTTCATTCAAGGAAGATTCCCTACCTTGATCATTTTCCAAGTATGTCGGATGTGGATGCCCTCACAAGGGATATTGACGAAATTCGGACAGCAATGTGGGATGAATCTAGAGCAACGGTGCTGTCAAATGGCATACTTTTTCCCGATAAAGCGCGCCTAACCAGGGCGGCACTAATGTACAGCGTAAAAGAGTGTCGTGAGACCACGGTATGCTAGTCATCTCTAGATATATACAAGATAGTCTACCGTAGATGGTTTATGGGTTATAATTAGATGCTGCGTGCGAGGAAGAAGAAAATAAATATGTGGGTTGTGGCTAAACACATTGGTACCTACAATTGTGAAATGGACACATTCAGCGGGAATCATTTTAACTTGAGTGTTGACTTTATTTCTCTTGTCTTGATTCCACACATTGAAACGTCTATAAGGTACAAGATCAAAGAGTGTATAACATCCGTCCACCAGGAATATGGGTGCACCATTACCAAAATAAAGGCATTTCTCGGGCGCAAACGTGCGTTTGAAATTGTTTATGATAACTGGGATAAGTCCTTTGCATCTCTACTCAGGTACATGGCTGCATTGGAGCACTTTTACCACGGGACTGTTATTGAATGAAAGCTTGAGCAGAGTCCGGGAATACCAGAACATATATTCAAATATGTGTTCTGCATTTAAACCAACAATTGATGGTTTTCTGCATTGCCAGCCGGTAATATCCATTGACGGCACTCATGTCTATGGAAATTATGATATTAAGTTGTTGATCGTCGTTGCAGTAGATGCTAATGGAAGTATATTTACCTTAGCTTTTGCTATTTGTGCCAATGAAAGCCAAGAGACGTGGGCACTATTTTTGAACCACTTGAAAAAGCATGTTATCAAACAGCGTTCAGGTATTTGTCTAATATCTGATAGCATTGTGGTATTTTAAGTTTTGTACTGAATTTGCATATATGGCAGGAACCGTACGCCTACCATCGTTACTGTGTGAGGCACCTGAAGACCAATTTCCAAAAGGCATATCCCAACAAGGATTTGCATGATTTAATGTGGATGACTGCAATAGATTACCAAGAGTGTAAATTTAGGAGGCGCATGGAATCTATCAGGCAGGAAGACGAGGGAGCCTATCGTTGGTTGATGCGACATGAGCTTAACAAGTGAACTTTGCATGCGGATGGTGGAAGAAGATGTGGAATTCTGACTACAAATGTGTCAGAGTCTTTCAACGGGTTATTGAAGTCTGCACGTGGATTGCTTGTCACTACCATGGTGCGGATGTCATTCAAGCAGATGGCGGAGAGGTTTGTTGAAAGAGCTAGAGGTACATCGTCATTGATAGAAAGGGGTGTTGAATTTATGCCAGTACCAATGAAAAGATTTGAGAAATACAGGCGCCGGGCACATTGACATTCATATTTACAGTATTGCAACGAGCGAAATATTTTTGAAGTTCGCACCGCTATCCATCAAAATCGGGGAAATAATACACACACCATAAATGAAGCCAGAAGGTTATGCTCTTGTAGGAAATGGTCTATCTACCACATGTCGTACTCACATGCCATCAAGTGCTTTCAACATAGAGGTTTATAGGCAACCAACTACGTTCATAAAGAATATAGTGTTGCTGCATACTTAAACACCTACAGTGGGCAGTTGCAGCCAGTGGGTGCTGAGTATTATTGGCCGCCGAAACTGTTTAAAATGGTGTGTAACAAGGACTATGTACATCAACGATAAGTGGAAAAACAACGCATATATAGAACCAAATGGATATTGGTGATATTGTTTATGCGCGCAAATGTGGCATATGCTCGCAAACAGGACACGATCGTCGTAAATGTCCTTCAGCTGGTTTGGGTGGCGGTGGTAATCCAGCTCCTGGTGGAAGTTCATCTAATATGCCCAACTATCAAGAATACACGTAGTATTTTGTTTCCGTAATGTGGTTGTAATAAGTGTATGTACTTGTTTATCTTGCAGAATGTATGAAATAAAATATGTTTCCATTGCTGTTAAATCTTATTGATATTTAACATTAATATTTCAGTACAACAATCTAACATAAACCCATTTAAAAAAACAAATGTCTTGTCGACCTGAAAAACTGCTCACCTGCAGAAGCTATCTTCTGGAAAAGTTGTATTGTACCCGAAAGAATCTTTAACATGCGAAGCATAGCACGGTGAAATACTACGTTATGTGTGTTGTCTTATCAACCTAAAAAGCTGCTCGCTTGCAAAAGCTATCTTCTGAAAAAGTTGTTTTGTACCCGAAAGAATATTTAACACGAGAAGCATAACGCGGTAAAATACTATGTTATGTGTATTGTCTTGCCTATAAATAACTAGCGCATTTAGTTATTATTTGCGCTTAACCAAAACAAATAGCAAAACTTTCCATAAATTTTTCATTTTTCTTGCATTAACAAATGTCTGGACGCAATGACCAACCAAGGTGTTATTGTGGCAAACGTGTGATTTTGAAGGCATGTTGGTCAGATGGTAATGTTGGGCGCAAATAGTAGATATGTCAACAATTGTTTGGACGCAATGACGGAAATCAATATATGTTTGAGGAATGGTATTATGAACCCATTAACCAGGAATACTACATATCATGTTTGCAGTATGTTTGGAATATGAACGGTGAATACCAACGCCAGATCTCTGAAATGCAATGAGAAATTGCGGCAGTGCAGGAGAAACTAAAAGAGGTGGATGAAGAAAAAAATAGGCTGGAAGAGAAATTTAAGTGGTTGAAGTAGAGAATAATAGGCAATAGTGACTAAACAAACACATGTATGTGTTGAGTATAGTATTTTATCTTTATGTTTTCTATGTCATATATTTTCATTAGTTGTACTGAATTTAAATTATGTTAAATTGCTATGTTTGTGTTTGTGTTGTAGTATTAAAATAATGAAGAACCGGAGAAATAAAAATATAATGCTCATATAATATAAACAATAAAAATTCTTGCTATTATTTACTGAATGTCATATGTACATAAAATAAAATAAAAAATCAATGTGTCCCACATCTTGTATGCTTTAAAGCAGTCGTTGGCCCGAGGCGCATCCCATCCCGCCGACTACACTATCAGGATCACCATCATCATGTCACCTCTTTATCGGAGGATGTGCTGCAGCATGATCATCAGTAGGGCTGAAAGGCTCGGTAGAAGGGGTCGTCGGTCAAGCAGTAACCTACAGAATAATAAGATATTTTAATATATGAAATATGTATTAGTAATGTACGTCTTAAGTCACATAAATTTAAATTATTTTACCATGGTCTAGTCAGTCTCCTGAATATAATCATCTATCGCAGCCATGTCAGTATCGCACAAGGTGGCCTCCGTGACGGGCGAGAATGAAGCCTTAAAGAAAACATTTATATATTTATGACTAATCAATGAGATAAAAATAAATATAAATAATAGTAATACAAACAAACCTGCGCCTATGAAAGATCCTCAGCATCCCTCGATGATGAGCCATAACTCAGGCGACACCCACTATCCACATCTCGTGTCGGACGATCATCAATGACGGTCGATGGGTTAGGAAAATACTGATCCCACTCCTGTCGCGTAATGGTCATGCCCGCGATCAATAATGGAGCTGACGGGGTCACATGCGAAGTCCTTGGAGTAAGCTGAAGGCTGAATGGCGGCATATCTCAGGGAGAATGGTCTGGCTCATGGTGGTCACCCGGATGATCAACTCTAATATCCTCAACATGTGCCTCAACGGCCCCTTGCTGGGGACCACCTCCTCGTCGACCCCCACAACCTCGTGGCATATCCCTACCTCTCTGGGCACGCCTGCCACATAGACCACATTCTGGCTCCACTGGTGGCCTACGATGGTACTGCTCTGGCGCCACATACTCAGCCTCGTATCCTAATCGCTCATCATTTTAGTCTCGCCTCAATGTCCGGGAAGCCAGATCGGTGACCTGCCAGCCATACTCGTGCAAAGAGGTTGCTCCCACGCCGGTATACTGCCACATTTGCAGTCCCAACTAGTGGAACATATGTAGGCTAATAGCCTGCACAACATGTAAAATATAAATTACGGAACGCTAGGTTAATGTTATAAGTAAGTATATCAAATAACATACCAATGCCGCGTGCTTCCCGGCGTATGGAACGTACCGACCGCCAGCGCAATTAACGGGATTCCCAACGAAAAATCGGGTAACGCTGCAGTACCAACCCATATACTTATGCTCACCATCCGTACGGTCAGGTGGAGGGGGTGGCGGAATTAGGTCATGCCGTTGGTCCCAAATATTGATCTGCGCCTCTAGCCATGCCACATATGTTTGGTCAACCCTGGAATGATCATCCCGCTGGTAATGTGACATATGCCAAGCGGGCGGTGGCGGTACAAGCTGCGGGCAACCAAACTGGCAAAGTACTCGCTCGGTGGCATGATGCTCGACAATATCGAGACACATTAACGAGAC
>AWOL01S0079428.1:16619-28174 GCA_000715115.1 Nicotiana otophora | reverse complement strand
TTTTATAGATAAAACAGCACTAAGAATGTAGTGTTAAAATGTTGAGGTTAAGCCCAAAAAAAATACATTCAGCGAAAAAATATCCCATCTAATCCTGTAAGGAACAAACATCTCTAGCGAAAAAGCTATACAATTAGATTTTTCCTTTTGAAAAATAAATTAGAAAAATAATTTATTTTTTCTGTTTTACCTTTAGTATTAATTACTCATTCTAAATAATTTTTTAAATTCATTAATATTATAAATTAATTAATATGAGTACGATAATAAATTATATATTTTATTTAATATTTCTAAACGGATAGTGGATGAACGGAGTGAGTACAAAAGCTGGTAAGACTAATTATTGGTCAAGAAGTCAACGCAGCCATCTTTTAACTAGTGTTATAAATAATGAGCAATTCAAGCTCATTTACTATCAACATTCATTCAACACATTCTACAAGGCAAAAAACATAGAGAGAGAGAGAGTGTGTAGCAGTAACATTAATGGCAAATATTGAACAAAGAGAGAGCGGAAAAAAGCAGGTGATAGCCATAATTGGAGCTGGTATTAGCGGCCTATTCGCCTGCAAATACAGCCTTTCCAAAGGTTTTGATCACATTGTATTCGAGTCCGAGAGTAGCATTGGAGGTGTGTGGACTAAGACAATTGAGAGTACCAAGCTGCAAACACCAAAACCTCTTTACCAATTCTCTGATTTTCCATGGCCTGATTCTGTAACCGATGTGTTCCCCGACCAACACACCGTTTTAGAGTACATTGAATCGTACAATGCTCGTCACTTTCACTTGCTCCGCCACATTCAATTTAATACCAAATTGTTGAACCTCAGCTATGAATGTGGTGGCAACTCCGACGGAGAATGGAATTTGTGGGGCGGCACCGGCGAGCCTTTTAGCACTAAAGGAAAGTGGAACATCACTGTACAAGACACTCGAACCCTCTCCATAAAGGTAATAACCAATTACACCCTTACAAGTTACAACAAAACCATTTAAAAATTCACGTTTTTCAATTCGTCTCCACTCATTCAGTCGCTTTTAAAAAAAAATACTACATTCGACTAGTAATTCCACAGAGAAAAAAAGATAACTAAGGCAAATTTTGGTAAAATAAAATTAACTCTTTCTTGATTAAACATTTTGAATCAAAATAAAAAGTTACAATATTAATTATTGTGGATTAATAGAGAATTCCAAGATTTCGTAGAGTTTTAAAATACGCATGCTCGCGTAGTAAATAGCACTATAAGCTTTGATTGGAGAGAGAAAAGTGTCAGTGGTAATTAAGCATTTAAAGTAATTAATTTTCAAATCTCATAGATCTACGATCTGGCAAATATTTGCACTTCTCTTTGCTCTAATTTCTTTTTCGTCCTCTTTGGCTTTCCGTTAAACTCATATACCATGCAGTAATTGAAAGAAAAATGCCCAGAGTCCATTTTCTTGCAATCTTTCCATGTTTAAACTTATGGCGCTAGTTCATTTCATCTCATATGTTAATCTTTGACTGAATTTAAAATTTAATCTATGCATTATATTATTAATATTAGTAAAAGAAAATTAAAAATTGTGTTGTTGAAAAGCCACTTTGTTTAATATATCTGTTACGTTACTTTGAGTGATAAAACATCATGATATCACGTTTAATAGTTAAACAGTTAAATAAATTTGAATTTTTTTAAAGATTGTGTAAATAAAAACAAAAATATTATTAATGGGATGATGACTAAACGTTTTGGAAATTCCAAAAAAGCGTCGCATAGTAAATTGGAAGTGAGAAAGTGTGTTTTAGTGGGGCATAACAGAACAGTAATCAGAACCCACAAGAATTTGTGGGGCGGCACCGGCGAGCCTTTTAGCACTAAAGGGAAGTGGAACGTCACTGTACAAGACACTCGAACCCTCTCCATAAAGGTAATAACGAATTACACCATTACAGGTTACAACAAAACTATTTAAAAATTCACGTTTTTCAATTCGTCTCCACTGTAAAAGAGAATCCCCACTCATTCAGTGGCTTTTAAAAAAATACTACTTTGTTTATTTTTATTAACTTTTCACGCATCTTAAAAAATAATAAATATATTAATTTATGTATATTTTATTGAATTCAAGAAAATGATTTAAAATAAATAATAAATATTATATGTATAATTAAAAAAATAAATTTATTTTCTCTTGATATACATAAAATAATAAATAAAAATAAAAATTTATTTTTACGCCAACTAAAGTAATCAAATGTATAAAAGAGAATCCCAAGATCTCGTAGTGTTATAAAATACACATGCTCTCGTAAATCGCACTATAAGCTTTGATTGGCGTGAGAAAAGTGCCAATGGGAATAAGCACTGTCTATTTATTGCTTATCATGGGCACCGGACTTTTGTATCGGTGTCAATGTCAGATGATAAGCATCTCATCTCACCTTTACTCGTCTGGTTTTGCACGTTGCTGAAAAAATACTTCATCCGTCCACTTTTAGTTATGTATATTAAAAATAAATTTTTATTTTTAGTTGTCAATTTAAATATATTATAAAAAGATAAAATTTTTTTGGTTATACCTATCGTATTTATTAGTCATTTCAAATTATTTTCTCAAATTCAATAAAATATACATTAATTAATATGAGTATCATGTTAATTATACACTTCATTTATTATTTCTTAAGGAGCGTGAAAAGTCAAAACGTGTCAAGTAAAAGTGAACGGAAGGAGTAATAAATAAAGTACATAATTTACCATGATACCTATATTAATTGGTGTATAAATTTAATGGATTTAAAAAATAATTTATAATGAGTAATTATTGTAAAGGGTAAAATAGAAAAAATAAATTATTTTTCTCATTATATGTGAAAGTGCACCGATAAAAATAAAAATTTATTTTTTAATATATTGAACAAGTAAAAGCTAACGAAATGAGTAATTAATTTTGAAATCTCATAGATGTACGATCTGGTTTATTTGCACTTCTTTGTTCTAGTTTCTGTTTCTTCCTCTTACGTTTTCCGTTAAACTCATATACCATGCAGTAATAGAAAGAAAAATACCCAGAGTCCATTTTCTTGCAATCTTTTCATGTTTAAACTTATGGTGCTAGTTCATTTCATCTCATATATTAGTCTTTGACTGAATTTAAAATTTAGTTTATGCATTATATTATGAATACTAGTAAAAGAAAATTAAAAATTGTGTTGTTGAAAAGTCACTTTGTTTAATATATCTGTTACTTTGAGTGATAAAACATCATGCTGTCACGTTTATTATTTAAACAGTTAAATAAATTTAAACTTTTTAAAGATTGATGTAAAATAAAAATAATAATATTATTAATGGGATGATGAGTAAACGTATTGGGAATTCCAAAAAAGGCAAGTGTCGTATAGTAAATTGGAAGTGAGAAAGTGTACATGTTTTAGTTTTCATGACAGACAGAAGAGAAATCAGAACCCACAAGAATGTACTAAGATATGGCTACAAAGGACTCTTTCCAAAGTTTTAATTTGGGGTTTAATTGGGTTAATTTCACCGAACGTCATTCAATTTATCATTTATTTCATAAAAGTGACTTATCTATTTTTCATCACTTAAAAGTCACTCAACTTTACATTTGTAACTTAAAAGTCATTCTAGTTCAAAACTTATAAAATATTCAATAAAAAATATGACATGACATTACATTTAATTAAAAAATCTAACAATAATGCCACATAAGCTTAAATAGACCATATCTAAGTTAGACTCATTTCTTCCTCAGCCCGATTTCGGGCAGTTTTTTGAATATTAGTTTTAATTTATTTTATATGAAAAAACGACAGATTTCGATCGGTTTCTTAAAAAATAAATTCTTAAAGCAGTGTTGTGACACTGATGATGAGCTTTTTAATATTTATTCCCAATATAAAGGCATGAATATTAATGTCTTAACAAATGATAGTGTTATAGAACTTCTTAGGGTCATTAAGGACCCTGAGTTACGGTCCCCAATACTAGACAAGTTACCTACAACTTCTGAAGTAGGTACGAAAATAGAAGAAATACCTTCTACGGAGATTCCATCTCGAAAAGGACATTCTATTATGTCTGATATAAAGAAAATGATTAGAGAAAATTCATTGCATGATAAGATTATTACTGTCCAAGATTTAAGTAATGAGATTAATAATCTCAAAAAAGAAATCTCGGAGTTAAAGGCTTCTAATGTAGCCTTAGACAAAAGACTTTTTAAATTGGAAAACTTTGACCTTGAAGAAGAATTCGGTATTGATATTACTGAAAAAGCAGACGATGAAGAAACGTCAGCTGATAAATTATTAGGAACTATTAATTATGCAGAAGATGAATTTTTGCAAAAATTTCATTATTTTACTACTCAAAATTTTTTAATAAAAATAACTCTTCTTATTGACTATAATTTCAAAAAATAAATTATTGCTTTATTTGATAGTGGTGCAGATTTAAGTTGTATAAAAGGAGTAATACCTTCTAAATATTTTCACAAAACCACACATAGATTAAAAAATACTAGTGGTGATTAAATGGGTATTTCTTATAAATTACCTAAAGTTTATATTTGCCAAAACAATGTTTGTATTCCTGAAAGTTTTGTTTTGGTTAAAGACATCCATCAAGATGTTATATTAGGGGTAACTTTCTTTCATAAAATAATGCCTCTAATGAATTGGAATACTAAAAGCTTTTCAGGAACTTTTAATAACAAGAAAATCTTTTTTGAGTTTATAATTCAGCCTATTCAAAGATTTTTGAACGAGATTATTTCCAAAAATGTTTCTTCTGGAGTCCAACAGATTGATTTTTTGAAAAGTAAAATTTATTCTCTTACTATTGAACAGGATTTAAAAAATCCTAAATTACTTAATAAAATTGATTTATTAAAAAATTATTTTTCTTTACAAATATGTGGTGATCATCCGAACCAATTTTGGAATAGGAAAAAATATATTGTTAGTCTTCCTTATGAAGAAGATTTCTCTGGGGGTAATATCCCTACAAAGGCTAGGCCTTGTCAAATGAATTTCAATTATTTAGAATTATGTAAAAAGAAAATAGATTCCTTACAACAAAAGGGTTTAATAAGACCCTCAAAGTCCAAATGGTCTTGTGCTGCTTTTTATGTTAATAAACATGCTGAACATGAACGATGTGTTCCAAGATTAGTTATCAATTATAAACCTCTTAATAAGGTTTTGAAATGGATTAGGTATCTTATCCCCAATAAAAAGGACTTATTAGATATATTACATGATGCTATTATATTTTCCAAATTTGATTTAAAATCCGGTTATTGGCAAATTTAAATATCTGATAATGATAAATATAAAATTGCTTTTAATGTCTCTATGGGTCAATATGAGTGGAATGTTATGCCTTTTGGTTTAAAAAATACCCCTTTTGAATTTCAAAAAATTATGAATGATATTTTCATACCTTATACAAATTTTATAATTGTCTATATAGATGATATCTTAGTATTTTCAAAAAATATTGAATTACACTTCAAGCATCTTGATATGTTTAGAAAAATTATAATTGAGAATGATCTAGTTACATCTAAACCCAAAATGGCTCTTTTTCAAATTAATATTAGATTTCTTGGTCATAATAATGAAAATGGTTGGATTATTCCTATTAATAGGAGTATTGAATTTGCTTCTAAATTCCCCGATATTATTACTGATAAAACTCAACTTCAAAGATTCTTAGGAAGTTTAAATTATATCTCCCCGTTTATATGTGATATTGCTAAAGATATTGCTATTCTTTATGATAGACTAAAAAAGAATCCAAAACCATGGACTAACGATCATACAGAGTCAGTCAACAAAATTAAACAGAAGGTTAATAATCTTCCATGTTTAACTCTTGTCAATCCAAGCTGGGCAAAGGTAGTTAAAATTGATGCCTCAGATCTTGGATTTGGGGGAATATTGAAACAATACTCTCCAATAGATAAAAGGGGGAACCTTGTTCAATTCTATTCGGGAAAATAGAATAATTCTCAAAAGAATTATGTTACTTTAGCTAAAGAAATCCTTGCTATAGTAAAATGTGTCATGAAATTCTAGATTGATTTATATAATCAAAAGTTCTTAATAAGAACTGATTGCCAAGCAACTAAATTTATCTTTAATAAAGATTTTAAACATGACGTATCAAAACAGATGTTTGCAAGGTGGCAAGCACTATTAGCTCCATTTGATTTTGAAATAAGTTATAAAAAGGATCTGATAATAGTCTTCCTGATTTTCTCACTAGAGAATATTTAAATTGATAAGTTTATTATAAATTATGCAGATAATGAGGCCACAGTTTAAATCTTCCCGAGGAAGAGGAAGAGAAAGAGGAAGAGGAAGAGGAAGAGAAACACCTTCCAATGAAAGAGGAAGGGTGATAACCCAAATGAGAAATCAACAATTAATAAATGCTGATATTGCAAGTTCTTCAGTGATGAATACAAATCATCCCATGTATAAAGAATTCATGGATTTTATAAAATTCAAGCAAGGTAATACCAGCAATCCTTCATATTCCTCAGCATTAACAGAGGATAGTCATGAAATAATAAAGATTTATAACCAGAATAAACATGGAAGATTATAATTTTTCTAAACATATCAAGATGCTTGAAATGTAATTCAATATTTTTTGAAAATACTAAGATATCGTCTATATAGACAATTATAAAATTTGTATAAGATATGAAAATATCATTCATAATCTTCTGAAATTCAGAATGGATATTTTTTAAACCAAAAGGCATAATATTCCACTCATATTGACCCATAGAGAAATTAAAAGCAGTTTTATATTTATCATTATCAGATATTTGAATTTGCCAATAACCAGATTTTAAATCAAATTTGGAAAATATAATAATATCATGTAATCATCTAATAAGTTCTTTTTATTGGGGATATGATACCTAATCCATTTTAAAACCTTATTAAGAGGTTTATAATTGATAACTAATCTTGGAACACCTCGTTCCTGTTCAGCATGTTTATTAACATAAAAAGCAGTATGAGACCATTTGGACTTTGAGGGTCTTATTAAACTCTTTTGTTGTAAGGAATCTATTTCCTTTTTACATAATTCTAAATAATTAAAATTTATTCGACAAGGCCTAGCCTTTGTAGGGATATTACCCTCAGAGAAGTCTTCTTCATAAGGAAGACTAACAATATCTTTTTTCATATTCCAAAATTGGTTCGGATGATCACCACATATTTGTTAATAAAATTAATTTTTTAATAAATCAATTTTATTAAGTAATTTAGGATTTTTTTTAAATCATGTTCAATAGTAAGAGAACAAATTTTATTTTCCAAAAAATCAATTTGTTGGACTCTAGAAAAAATATTTTTGAAAATAATCTCGTTCAAAAATCTTTGAATAGGTTGAGTTATAAACTCAAAAGTGATTTCCTTGTTATTAAAAGTTCCCGAAAAACTTTTAGTATTCCAATTCATTAAAGGCATTATTTTATGAAAGAAAGTTACCCCTAATATAACATCTTGATGGATGTCTTTAATCAAAACAAAAACTTTCAGGAATACAAACATTGTTTTGGCAAATATAAGCTTTAGGTAGTTTATAAGAAATACCCATTTGACCACCACTAGCATTTTTTAATCTATGTGTGGTTTTATGAAAATATCTAGAAGGTATTACAACTTAAATCTGCTCCACTATCAAATAAAGCAATAAATTCTTTTTTGAAATTATAGTCAATAAAAAGAGTTATTTTTATTAAAATCTTTTGAGTAGTTGAAACGACCCGACTTGTTGTTTTGAGTAATTACTCTACTTTCTACTATTTGAAATCTTGAATAGCTTCATATGATGTATTATGATGCGTGTGAATCGCCTGTTTTGATTTTTCAGGTGTTTCGGGATTAGTTCGGAAGAATGAATTTCATGTTGGAAGTTTAAATGAAAAGGGTTGACCGGAGTTTGACTTTTGTGCAAACAATTTTGGAATAGAGTTTTGATGGTTCCAATAGCTCCGTATGGTGATTTTGGACTTAGGAGTATGTCCGAAAAATTACTTGAAAGTCAGTAGTTAAATTAGGATTGAAATGACTAAAATAAAAATTTAAGTGTGGAAGTTTGATCGGAAAATTGACCTTTTTGATATCGGGGTCGGAATCTAATTCTAGAAATTGGAATAGGTCCATTATGTCATTTATGACTTGTGTGCAAAATTTGAGGTCAAACAGACTTGATTTGATAGGTTTCGTCATCGAATGTAAAAGTTGGATATTTCTAGTTGGTTTCGATGTCGTTTCTTCAATATGTATTACATTGAGAAAATGAGCTCCAAATTCAGTTTTGATTGAAGCATTAGATCCGTATTGAAATTACGGAGCCATAGCAAAAGGAATCATCAAATTTGGACATCGCATAAGAGTGTTATGCTTATTTCCGTATTGGGAATGATTTTCTGTCGCCGTGATCGCCCAGGGTAGCGTGGGGTGCTAGCCCTGGCGCTGGGAATTTTTGGGATACTGGAAATGGCGCCACAGGCAGCGCCCCACGCTGCCTGTGGCGCTCGAAAACGTCAGAGGCTCTATAAACGGATTGTTTGGCCATTTTTAACATAAAGATAGTTGGGGAGCTCGGTTTGGGCGATTTTCAGAGGCAGACTTCACAAAGTGGATTGGGGTAAGTGATCTTAACTTGATTTGGTTCGTTATTCATGAATCTAACATTATTTCCTGCACTTATTTCATGATTTTGGAGATTTGTAACGACTCGACCGGTTATTTTGAGAATTTAAATCCCGTCCGGCGGCATAAGGCCCTGAGTAGCTTCGTATTATATGCCTTGACTTACGTGCGTAGTTGAATTCAATTACCGGGTGATTCGAAGTGAATTGGGATACTTAGTCCCTAAATGAGAGCTTAAGTCTTTGAATTTGGACCATAGTCGGAAATGTGTGAAGACGGATCTAGAATAGAATTCTGTCGACTCCGTTAGCTCTGTTGAGTGATTTTGAACTTAGGAGCACATCCTAAATGTGTTTTGGAGGTTTGTAGTAGATTTAAACTTGAATTGGCGAAAGTTAGATTTTCGGCGATGTCGCCCGATAGTGAAAATTTTGATATCAAGCTCGGAATGGATTTCTGAAAGTGGCTGTAGGTTCGTAGTGTCATTTGTGACCTGTGTGCAAAATTTGAGGTCATTTAGATGTGGTTTGATAGGTTTCGGCATCGGTTGTAGAAATTTAAAGTTTCAAGTTCTTTAAGTTTGAATTGAAGGTGATTCATGATTTTAGCGTTGGTTGATGTGATTTGAGGGCTCGACTAAGTTCGTATGGTATTTTAGGATTGGTTGGTATGTTTGGTTGAGGTCCCGTCGGGCTCGGGTGAGTTTCAGGCATCTGTCATTTTCGCACCTACGGTGGAGAGACCGCAGGTGCGTGATCGCACGTGCGGAGAAGCAAGTACAGAAGCGGATTTGGGATGTGTGGTCAGGGGTCGCAGATGCGAAGGGAAATGCCGCATCTGCGATGCCCGCAGATGCGCTAAAGGAGATGCACGCGCGGAGGAGATCGCAGAAGCGGTCAATAGTCCGCAGGCGCGCACTCACAGGTGCGGCCCTTTTTCCGCAGAAGCGGACCCAGCCCTCTTAAGTCGTTTCTGCACCTGCGAAGGAAATTCCGAAGGTGCGGCGTCGCAGGTGCGACCCAAGGTCCGCAGATGCGGAATAACTGAGCAGAAAAGGGGCAGATTCGAGGGTTTGAAGTTCACTTCACAAATTTGATTGAGAGCTCGGTAGAAGGCAGAATTTGGAGAGATTTTCGGAGAAAGGTTTTGGGTAATAATTCTTAACTCCCTTATGGTTATATTCCACTAATCTATGCTCGAATTCATCGTTTAAATTCGGATTTGGGGTGAAAGAAATTGAGAAAAGTTCTTAGGCCGAATTTTGGGGTTTTGATCGAGATTTTGGTGTCGGATTTTAGTAAATTTGATATGGTTAGACTCGTGAGTAAATGAGCTTTCGTATTTTATGACTTTGACCCGATTCCGAGAAGTGGGCCCCACAGGCAAATTTGAGTTAATTTCGGAATTTTCGTTAAAATGTTGATTTCGTTAATTAGATGAGTCTATTATTGTTGTAATTATGATATGTAATTGCTTTTGGCTAGATTTGGGCCATTCAGAGCTAGATATTCGTGAAAATGGCATTCTTACGGATATATTGAGCTTGACTCGAGGTACGTATCTTGCCTAACCTTGTGGGGAGGAACTACCCCTTAGGATTTGATTCATGTATGTTGATTGTAGTCTGTGTATGCGAGGTGACGAGTGCGTGCTCGGACTTGTTTGTGGAAATTTGGTCTTTTAGTATTCTTATGTCCTTATATTCACCATGTATGATGTTGTTTTTGATACGTTTGAATTACTATTTGCTAGTTTCGCCTCTACACTCTTTGATTAGAGATAATTACTTTAGGATTCACTCTTATTGTTTATTTGACCCTTATTCGACTTAACCAAAGATTTTACCTCTTCTATCGTCGTGCTATATTTTTCATAACTGCTTATCTTTAATTGAAATCATTATTTTCTCATCCTATAATTGTTTAGTCTTAATTGAAATTATGATTATCTTTCGCTGCTTATCCTTACTTGAATTGTTGAATATTCCTCGTAATTTCTCAACCTCAAAAAATGTTTAGATAACCTATATCTTAGTTGACTTGCTATTATTTGGAACTATTTGACTCATGTTGGCTTCTTATTGTTGACTTGAATATTGTGGAATCGTTGCTACATTTTTGTTTTGTTTTCCCTTGTTAAGTTGCTCTCCTTGTGCCTAGCATTCTTTACTATGGTTATTCCTTGTGAATTAGTTCTACCGTTCTTGTGATTTAAATTCTTGAGTTGATTTGCTCGTCGTACTTTGCATTTTTGTTATTGTTGCTTCTGTACTCGTTGTGGTGATGTACGAGGTTTTTGTTGTACTATAGTTGTTATCTCTGTTGTTTGCGTTCCATATTTTAATTGGGACTACAGACGTATTCCGGGAGATCCCCCAGCACTGCATATTTATTTTGGGACTACAGACGTATTTCGGGAGATCCCCCAGCACTGCATATTTATTTTGGGACTACAGACGTATTTCGGGAGATCCCCCAGCACTGCATATTTATTTTGGGACTACTGACGTATTCCGGTAGATCCCCCAGCACTATATTTTTAAATTGGGACTACTGACGTATTCCGGGAGATCCCACTATCTTGCATATTTACTTTGGGACTACGGATGNATTGGGACTACGGACGTATTCAGGAAGATCCTCCAGCACTGCATATTTATTTTGGGACTACGGACGTATTCCGGGAGATCCCCCCCCCTCGTACTGCATAATTAATTCGGGACTACGGGATGGTATCCTGGTAGATTTCCCCTGTGGTTATATCTGTGTTCGGAGCTGCTAATCTTCCATACTTAGGTGTGATAGGGTGACTTATACTCGAAGGATATTACTTGAAAAGTTTATATTTGAAAAGT
>AWOL01S0079424.1:0-17748 GCA_000715115.1 Nicotiana otophora | reverse complement strand
TAGTAGTTATGACAGCCTTATCGGCCCAGCTTTATATTGATGTTTAGTCAGCGCTAGTTTCCATTCAGTTTTATATTTTGCTTCACAAATTGACTTGCAAGGTGGCCCCATGGCCAAATTATGACATTATATGTTCATAGTCCCTTAGTCGCAATTCGGTACGCTAGGTTAGGTGAGGCACCGAGTGCCGGTCTCGCTCCCAAGTTCGGGGTGTGACACCCTAGGACTCTAAAGCTTCTCGTTCGCGTTGAGCTGGTCGCGTTAGCAAAGGGTAAAGTCCCCATAGCTTCGCGTTCGCGGTCCAATATTCCCATTCGCGAAGAAGGAAAATTTAGCCAGCTCAGTTTTCTCTTCGCGTTCGCGAGAATACATTGACAAACGCGATGAAGGAAATACCAGAAGCCCAAAGTTCTGCAGAAAACCAGACTTTCTAAGTCCGAAATCATCCTGTAGCCTATTTGAAACTCACCCGAGCCCTCGGGGCTCCAAACCAAACATGCACACAAGTCCTAAAACATCATATGAACTTGCTCGCACGTCAAATCTCAAAAATAACACCAAGAACTACGAATCGGACACCAAATCAAAAGAAATTTATAAGAAAACTTTAAAACTTATATTTTTACAACCGGACGTCCGAATCACGTCAAATCAACTCCGATTCTCACCAAATTCGGTAGACAAGTCATAAATATTATTGTGGACCTATACCGAGCTCCGAAACCAAAATACAGACCCCAAGTCAATAAATCCAACATCAGTAATTTCTTAAAAATCACTAAGCTTTCAAGATTTTAAATTGTTATCAAAATTCCATATCTCGGGCTAGGGACCTCGGAATTCGATTCCGGGCATACGCCCAAGTCACAAATCACGATACGGATCTACTGGAATTGTCAAAATACTGATCCGAGTCCGTTTGCTCAAAATGTTGACCAAAGTCAACTCAGTTGAGTTTTAAAGCTCTATTTCACATTTTAATCCATTTTTCACAAAACAACCTTTTCGGAAAATTGTACGGACTGCACACGCAAGTCGAGGAATGATAGATGGTGCTTTTTGAGGTCTTAGAATATAGAATTACTTATTAAATTTAAAGATGACATTTTGGGTCATCATAGTTTACCCTCAAAATCGGATAATAATTGAATTTGTAAGTAGTTTTAAGGATACAGGATTTAACTTGATACAAAATGACAAATTAGATTGCAATTTGAATAAGTAATGGAAAAGTAAATGCTAACCACACAAGTTTAACAATCTTAGCCCTAGAAGGTTAGCCACCCTCGAGCCAAAAGTGCTTTGATTGATATCAGAACAGAACAACAAGAGAATAATAATATATTCCGTTGGATGCGTGTTACAATGTGTCCCATGAATAATCAAACCTCCTCCTCCCCCTTTATATAATAGAGGAATCTTACTTTAGGTACAATTCTATAAAAGGTAAAAGATCTCTTGATTCGCTGATTGCCGGTTCCTTACTGATACGTGCCGAGATTCCCGTCGTAATATCCGACCAGTCACGGATATTTCGGTCTTCTGTTAGTTAACTCGACAATGTTTCTCTGAGCTCGTTCGAGGCTAAGGTCGACACCGGACTCACTGCTCCTCGAAGGCAGGTGTTCCAACCTCGGGTTCTAGCTCAGTGGGACTTGAGGTCGATCTTCAGTCCTTGGCAGCCACATTCCAAGCCTAATATATCAAGTTATAGGCGAGCTCGATTTCGACCGTATACAAATAGTCTCCTCATTTTTCAGAGAGTAGATGATGAGAAACGTCATGAACTTCCGATCCTGACTTCGATAAACAGTCAAAACATCTCATCAGTCAAGTCTTAATGGCATTAAATACTCGTCAGTTGCTGGTCGGACACTCCTAGATGTGAACCGTCGATGGGAAGCTATAAATACCCCCTCATTAGTTCATTCAAACTTTACTTTCAAACCTTCTTCCCTCGTACCTTAGAAATTTCAACACTTCCTAGCATTAATTTTCTAGTTACTCTGAAATTCTTTTATAAGAACTTTTGTTCTATCTTTATCCCAAACCATCAATCATACTCTTTTAACTTCCTCTTTTTCCTTTATTCTTCAAATAAATGGCGAAGACTTCAAAATCCGTTCCCCAAAAAAAAAACTCCCTCTACCTCGCGGTCGGTTATCGAGGAAACAGTCTCGTGCACTGCTGTCGAGGAACCGACACCAGAGCCTCCTCTGAAAATGTTTATTTCTGGGGGTGCCCGATCAATGCCGATTTCAAGGTTGAAAAACCTTGTTTCGTACCATGCCGATGTGACGTGGTCTCAAGGTACATCTGCTCGATCACTGAAGATATTCTCTCTAAAGTCAAAAAGGATGGCAACTGGGTTGACAAACATGTGGTGGTTCCTGAACCTGACGAAGCCATCACCACCCACATCGAGGGATTTTTAAGTGCTTACACTTATCCCTTCACGTTGGTTCTCTTCGACCAGGTCATCATCGACTTCTACAAGAGATATGAGGTAACCCTCGGTCAGATTCACCCTTCTTTCTGGAGGATCGTAATCCTCCTCCGCTTCTTTGTGAGAAAGATTGAGGGGTGCCCTTTCACGATCGACCACCTTATGCATTTATACAGTCCCCGACTCTACCGGGGAGGACTGATCAAGCTCGCCCGTCGGGCTAATAAAGTTGCATTCTCGAATATCGATGAAGATAGGGATCAAGGATGGCTAGGCCGTTTCGTTCGAGTGAGGACCTCGGACTTGATCCCGGCCGAGCATTTTCATTCCCTAAGAAGTGGAACATGAAACGTAAGTATATAATTTTGCTTTCAAGGTTTTATTAATCGCCTTTTTCCTTCCTTCTTATCGGTGTTCTGTGACGGTACAGTTGTTGCCCGGATCCCAAATAAAGTTTCTCGACTCAAGGAGTGGATCGAGGGCATTGTATCACAAAGGACTTATTCCGAGTGTTCGTGGCACGAGCTTTCAAAGGGCCGATGGGAGGCCCGTTCACATGGTGGATATTCTTCATGGGTAATATTTGGTTTTCCTTATGCAAAATTCTCACGTGCTTTATACGTTTTTGCAGGTTTATCCAAGGACGTCCAAATGAGGCCCCCATCTAGTAGCGATGATGTCCCTACCGAATCCCCTGCTCTGAGATAGGGTGAAGAGAAGAAAATAAAAAGGGGACCGAGTTCTCCGAGCTCAGAGAAGAAAAAGCCAAAGAGAAGGCTGGTGCGTAAGTCCAAAGAGAGCACCAGCGCTCGAGCACCTCCTCCGGGTTCTCTCTATCAGCTGAGGAATGAACATGAAGAAGAACAAGAAGAAGAAACCTTCAATACGGTGGCCCAAGTGTCGACATGACTCATAGGGCAAAGGGCCTCCAAACCAGAGGGAGATGATGCCGATCTTCATCGAGCTATAGAGGTCGAGGAAGAGGCCGAGACCGAAGCTTCCCAAGACGTGGGCAGTGTGCCAAAGGAAGCTCTCGGTGCGATAGAGATCACCATCACCTTCGTTCACTGAGTCCATGTACAATGAGGCTTAGACGGTGAACTAATGTCCCAATGAGGGAGTCCTCGGAGCTAACGATCCCTTCCGCAGCTTCTTTGATGGAGTGGACTCTACGGCCGTGGAGGGTGTCACCAGGTTGGGTGATTTAGAGATATCGAGGAAGATCCCATATTCGAGAGCAAGCGGACCTTCCTGGAGTCCCAAACTGGTCAATTGATTCCCTGCCCCGAGTGCGGATCCTGGCCGGAAGGAATTCATCACTTTATCCCTTTCGGAGGACTCCCGGGTCCTCTCTTCCCCCGTAGGGGTGGCTAGTTATCTTCGATGTTTGGTGACCGAGGATGATCAGACTAATATATATGAGGTGGATGCACCTATCTGTTCAACAAAATGCAACAGACGTTAAATTGGGTAACTTTAGATATTATTCAATGGTTCTCAATTTGTACTTAGGCTATTTTGCAGATAACTCTAACATTTTCACTTTGTGTTTATAGGCAGCAGTGCTTCACCAAGATACTTTCCTCTGATACCGGGATGAGCTGAAACAGCTTGAGGTCTAGATCTGAGGGCTCACTGAGAAGAGATATTCCTAAAACCTTCTTAGTGAACAGTGTGAGGGGAGGCCAAGAGCCTCCGAGCTGAGCTCGAGGTGGCTCGAAAGGAGCATGCCAATCTGGCCGAGCATGTAAAGATATTTAAGGTTAGATATGAAGAGCTAGGATCGGTAACTAACGATCGGAATTCGCAGGTCCAACAGAAAATCGACCAAGTTGCCCAACTTCTAGTTGAAATGGATGTTGTCAAGGCCGAGGCCGACTAATTGAGGGGCGGGATGGATCGTATGGCCTTGAAGAAGGAGGCTACTTAGGCGCAACTGAATTCGGCTGAGGTCCAGCTTCAAGAAGCAAAGGAAAAGGCCGAGGCACTGTTACACCCCATGTTTTTGTACGTGAAAGTACGTCGTAAGTCAATTGATGTAAGCTTGAAAATAAGATCCTCTTTGGAAGTATATAAAGTGATTTAATAATGTTACGTCCCATTTTCGCAATCCTTTAATAGTTATCATTCTAGGACAAATGTTTCTAAGGGGACATGTTACTCCCCGTACTTCAGACGTCACTGTCATTATAGGATTATCTAATGTAAGCTCAAAAAGGACGAAATCCTTCTACAAAGATAAGAAAGGTTTACCGAAGTCTTAAGTAAGTTGAAATGAATATGATACTTGTTAATCATGATTTAAATGCGTTTAAAGTCATTATATGACTATATATGATGTTTGGATATGAAATATAAAGTTTGGGAAAATCGGATTAAAGTTGCGGAAAAACTGACTAAGGATTTGCCTTGTAACAGAGCCTTTTGAGCAATATATTTCATGTGTTATATGGGGTATTTTTGGGACATATTATATACCAAATTGAATTTTTTGGAATTTAGTTTCCAACTCTCTTAACCGTTTGTTCATACGACATCCGGATAAAAAGATATAAGTATCTGAAGAAGGGCTAATGCGAGGGTGCCAAGTAGCACCTTTTTGACTTTTTAAAAAACGGAATATTTACATACCTTATCTCGTCTCTTTCTCCTTTTTTCCAGATAGCACGACCAAATAACACCCCTAACCTTACCCTTAATTTCTCTACAAGGGCTTCAAATAAGATTATCATCCCGGGCACAAAATCAAGAAGCGAGAACATTAAAACGACCCTTACGACGTAAGTATTGCTATATCGCTTCTCTTTTACTTTGTAGTTTGAGCTTTGGAATATATTTAATAGTTAATAGTATGTCTACTTTCTGTATTTAATATTTTAAATATCAAAAAAGGTTGATAAATTTGATTCCTAATAGTTAGAACTCATGGGACGGTAATCGAAAGCCGTGAGTTCAAGTTATTTAACTTGTAGTGGACTGTTTTGTGGGCTGTTTCGTGTTGATTTTGGGCTGTCTATTTTGCTACTATTTAATGGAGTTTAGGAGGAGAAATTGTGTGGAGAAACACCACATAATGGCAAAAAGGTGGATTAGTCGTTCTTTATAACATTTTCGGGGTGTTTGAAGCTACTATAGTTGTTGTTTTGGATATGAAGTGATTGGGGTGTGTTGGGCTGTTGTAAGCTATATATAATATGGATATCGACTTGAATCCACTGTAGGAGGTAATTATATTGTGTTATTTTATGTGCTTAAGGTTATCTTAATGTTGATTAAGTTAAATGGATGTACTAGATATGAACTAGTGAATAAAGTTGTCAATTGAGGATAGTTGGAGTTGTGGATTATTTTCTTTGTTATAAATATATGGTATAAGGCTGGAATCATTGATGAATGACTTCACTATCTTGTTAATGATATTGTTAAGTTAAAGTAAGAAGTCTATAAGGTGTGATAAGGGGTATACGGATTCCAATCGGAGCTTGTCGCCCGTCGTGAAGTAGTTGTGACTTGTTGTTGTTATATGGTGTCTTGTTATTGATAATTATTTATTGATGGATTGCTCTGGTCATTGTTGTTATATGTGATGACCCAAAATGTTATCTTTAAATTTAATAATTAATTTTATGTTCTAAGAACTTGAAAAGCACTATTTATCACTCCTCGACTTGCGTGCGCAGTTCGTATAATTTTTCGAAAAGTTTTTATGTGCAAAATGGATTAAAATGTGAAATAGACTTTAAAACTCAACTGAGTTGACTTTGGTCAACATTTTGAGAAAACAAACTTGGATCAGTGTTTTGATAGTTCCGGTAGGTCCATATCGTGATTTGGGACTTGGGCGTATGTCCGGAATCGAATTTCGATTACCCTAGCCCGAGATATGGAATTTTAATGAAACATTAAAAGTTTGAAAGCTTAATGATTTTTGAGAATTTACTGATGTTTGATTTATTGACACCGGATCCGTATTTTGGTTCCGAATATCGGTATAGGTCCACTATAATATTTATGACTTGTCTGTCAAATTTGGCAAGAAACGGAGTTGATTTGACGTGATTCGGACGTCCGGTTGTGAAAATATAAGTTTTACAGTTTTCTTGAAAATTCCATTCGATTTGGTGTTCAATTCGTAGTTCTAGGTGTTATTTTGGTGATTTGATTCCGCGAGCAAGTTCGTATGATGTTTTAGGACTTGTGTGCCTGTTTGGTTTGGAGCCCCGAGGGCTCGGGTGAGTTTCGGATGCTCAACGGGCCATTTTGGACTTAAGAAAAATGGCAGATTTCTGGTGTTTTGTTGCAGAATGTTTACTCATTGCGATCGCGTCAGGTCGTTCGCGATCGCGTAAGGCAATCTGAGAGGCCAGCCAAAGTTGTCCTTCGTGTTCGCAAATTTGAGGACGCGATCGCGTAGGTGTGTGAAGTGGTGCTTCGCGAACGCGTGGTCAAGGTCGCGTTCGCGTAGAGTTAAAGAGGCTAAAGCTGAGCCACGCGCTTTACTCATCGCGATCGCGTGAGGTCGTTCGCGATCGCGTAAGTCTGTGAGTCAAAGCATCGCGTTCGCGTAGAGCAAAAAGCTGGGCAGCCAAAAATGTGCTTCACGATTGCGAAGCACTATACGCGATCGCGTAAGGTAAAAATCCGAGAAACAGAACTTAAGTTCTGGAAAATGGGATTCGTCCCATTTTCAACCATTTTCCATTTTGCAGCTCGGGTAAGGCGATTCTTGGGTGATGTTCACGGGATAACATTGGCGTAAGTGTTCCTTATCCTATATTGATTTTATTTCATGATTCCATACTCATTTACATCATGAATCCGTGAATATATGGAAGAAAAATCAGATTTTTATAAAATCTTCCAAAAATGAAAATTTAAGATTTGAAGGTCCATTTGACATCGGAATTGGATAATTATTTTATGGTTGAGCTCGTAGCGGAACAGGTATTCGGATTTCGTGAGTTTTTCCGAGATTTGAGTCGTGGGTCCCACTGTCGAATATTTAATTAAATTTCAAATTCTTATCCGAAAAATTAGTAAATTTATATGGAATTAATTCCTATGATTCGTATTAAGTATATCGAATTATTTGTGAATAGATTTGACGCTTTTGGAGACAAATTCAAAAGGAAAAGTTGTGGTCGAATAATTTATTGGAATTTATCGTGGTTAACCTTGACTTAAGGGAATAGATCCCTTAAATTATTTGTTATGTGAAATGCATGTGAACGACGTATATGCGAGGTGACGAGTGTCTATACGTCGTCAAATTAATTGTTTGAATAATTATTTGAAAATCTTAAACTTATTTTAATACACGAATTAATTGTTATGATAATTGTTTCTCTCCTATTCTTTGTCAAATAGTAATTATTGAATTCCTGCAATAATTTCTACATGCTAATTTGATTTATGTGCATTAATTGCTACTTGACATTTAGCATATTAAATAGTAAACTGCCTATTTTCTTCCTGATTTCCATAATAATTTAATATTTGTCATTGTTTGTTTCATAATTAAATCATAGTTATTGCATGCTTGTTGTCCTAAAAATTTTATATTAATTGTTGCATTTATTGGGGCAATTTCTTCTATAAGAATTGGTAAATGGATATATTGGAGGAGCAGGTTGCACGGGGCAACTGAATTGATTGAAATGAATATATTGGGGATCGGGTTGCACACCGCAACAGATTTATTAAAAGTCCATATTGGGGGATCAGGTTGCACGCCGCAACAGACTTATTAAAAGTCCATATTGGGGGATCGGGTTGCACGCCGCAACAGACTTAATAAAAAGTCTATATTGGGGGATCAGATTGCACGCCGCAACAGACTTTTATAAAAGTCTATATATATATATATATATATATATATATATATACACATACATACTTGATTAAAATAAATATATTAGAGGGTTGAAAATGAATATATGGTGGGAAAGGGTTGCACGCTGCAACGGAAATTCGTTAAAATAATAGTTGGTTATGACTGCTGAGTTGGCTTCAACTATTAAAAATGAGTTACCTGATTTATTTCTATTATTGTTGTTGTTACTATTATTGCGTACAAGTTAATGTGAGTGACCTGCTTTAGCCTCCTCAATACTTCGTCGAGGTTAGGTTCAGCACTTACAAGTATATGGGGTCGGTTGTACTGATACTACACTCTACACTTCTTGTGCAGATTTCGGAGTTGGTCCCAGCGGCGTACCATAGACTTGCTCGAATTTCAGCTACTCAGAGGAGACTTGAGGTATAACTACACAGCGTCCGCAGTTCTAAAGTCCACATCTATCTTATTTCAGTTGTGTATTTGTTTTTAGACAGCTTTATTTTATTCAGACCTTTATTTGCATTATTCTAGAAGCTCGTGCACCTGTGACACCAATTCTGGGATGGTATTTAGACTTTGTTATCTTCATGGATTATTCACTACATTTTAAACTTTACTTCCACATTTGTTTCTTTGTTATTAATAAATTTAAAAATTATTTTAAGATGGATTATATTATTCTAACGTTGGCTTGCCTAGCAAGTGAAATGTTAGGCGCCATCACGATCGAAAGGTGGGAATTTCGGTTCGTGACAGTTGGTATCAGAGCACTAGGTTACATAGGTCTCACGAGTCACGAGCAAGCTTAGTAGAGTCTGAAGGATCGGTACGAAGACATCTATACTTATCTCTCAGAGGCTATGAAGTTTAGGAACAATATCACTTCTTTCTTATTCCGTCGTGCGAATTTATTCTACCATCGATGATTGAACCATTCTACTCTTATTCTCTCGCTGATGGTGAGAACACGTAATACATCTACCGATGGACAGGGACCAGAACCCCAGGTGGTAACTATGGCCAGGGGTAGAAGTCGAGACCGAGGTTGTGCTAGAGGCCGAGGCAGAGGCAGATGTAGAGCTCAGTCCAGAGCTCGAGCAGCTACACCTGTTGTAGAACCTCAGGTGGATCTTTAGGAGGAGGTTCCAGTTCAGAATGTACCAGCTGGACCGGTTCAGGTCCCGGGAGATTCATAGCTATTCCAGTACTTGAGGACGTTCTAGTCCATTTGGTAAGTCTTACGGAGGGTGTGGCCCAGAATGGTACATTTCCAATGTCACCAGCCGTTTCACAGCTCGAGGAGGAGCACAAACTCCCACTACTCCCGCTCCGGAGCAGATGGCTCCCCAAAATTAGGCTCCAGTAGCCCTGCCAGTTAGGGTAGTTCAACCAGTTGTTGCGGCACAGGCCGGTGATAGGCCTGCCATGTCTTTTAAGGCCTTATTGAGACTCGATTAGTTTACTAATATCTTTTCAGTTCACTTCAGTGGTACACCTCCTGAGGACCCACAAGATTATCTTGATTGCTGCCATGAGGTGTTGCGGAACATGGGTATAGTTAAGACCAATGGGGTTGATTTTGCTGTATTTCATATGAGGGGTTCCGCCAAGAGGTGGTGGAGATATTATATATTGGCTAGACTAGTTGGATCACCTGCACTTACCTGGGAGCAGTTCTCTCAGCTATTTCTGGAAAAGTTCCTTCTTATCATACTGAGAGAGGATTACCGCAAGCAAGTTGAGCGTCTACAACAGGGTCAGTATGATTGTTACCCAATATGAGTCCCATTTTGTGGATTTGGCTCGTCATGTTTTCCTTTTACTACCTACTTAGGGAGAGAGACTGAGGAGGTTTATTTAGGGACTCACTCACCCTATCAGGCTTCAGATGGCTAAGGAGACCGGAAGTGAGATTTCGTTTCAGGCGGCTGCTAATGGTGCGATGAGGATCGAGATGGTTCTTGCACAGGAGAGAGTGCAGAGGTCTAATAAGAGGCCTCGCCAGTTCAGTGGTTTTAGTGGTGCCTCGTCTGGAGGCAGGGGTAATTTTGGTAGGGCTCATCCTCCCAGACTATTTCATTCAGTGCTTCAGGCATCTCACAGTGCTTCAGGAAGTCACGGTCCTATTATGCCTTACTATGTGCAGCCAACATTTAGTGCACAACTCCTATCAGTTCACCACCACTCTAGAGTTACTACAACGATTATCCGGCCCATTCGGGTCAGCGTCGGCTTCAGCAGCCACGGCATCAAGATGGGTATTATGAGTGTGGAAACATTGGTCACATCAGGAAGTATTGCCCTAGGTTGATGAGTAACAGATCTCAGCAGGATTCTCGTTCTATCATACCGGCACCGGTTGCTTCACTGCCTGCTTAGCCAGCTAGAGGCAGGGGTCATGCAGCTAGAGGTGGAGGTCAGGCCATTAGAGGTGGAGGTTAGGCCATTAGAGTTGGAGGTCAGACCATTAGAGATGGATGCCAGCCAGTTAGAGGCCATCCCAGAGACACGGTGGGGCCCAGCCCTGATTTTATGCTTTTCCAGCTAGGCCTGAGGCCGAGTCATCTGATGCTGTGATCACATGTATTATTCCAGTTTTCCATAGAGATACTTTAGTTCTATTTGATCCAGGATCTATTTATTCCTATGTGTCCTCCTATTTTGCTTCATATTTGGTTGTGCCTTGTGATTCTCTGAGTGCTTCTGTGTGTGTATCTATACCGGTGGGAGACTCTGTTGTAGTAAACCATGTCTATCGCTCGTGTGTGATTACTATTGGTAGTCTTGAGACTAGTGTGGATATTTTACTTCTTGATATGGTAGATTTTGATGTCATCTTGGGTATGGATTGGTTGTCACCTTAGCATGCTATATTGGATTATCATGCCAAGAAGTGACCCTAGACATGCCGGGGTTACCTCGATTAGAGTGGAAAGGAACTCCTGGTCATTCTGCCAGCAGGGTTATTTCTTATATGAAAGCTCGGCATATGGTAGAGAAAGAGTGTCTAGCCTATTTGGCTTATATTCGTAATCCCAGTGCAGATGTTCCTTCTATGGATTCAATACCAGTTGTTCGTGAATTTCCAGAAGTATTTCCTGTAGATTTGCCGGAGATTCTACCCGACAGAGATATTGACTTCTGTATTGATTTAGCTACGGGCACTCAGCCAATTTCTATTCCACCATACTGAATGGCCCCGCCGAAGTTTAAAGAATTAAAGGAGCAGTTACAAGATTTGAGGTATGGTTACCATCAGTTGAATATTAGGGCATCTGATGTCCCTAAAACAACTTTTGGGACTCGGTGTGGGCATTACGAATTCCTAGTGATGTTATTTGGGTTGACAAATGCCCCAGCAGCATTTATGGATTTGATGAATCGGGTGTTCAAGCCCTTTTTGGATTCTTTTGTGGTTGTATTCATTGATGATATCTTGATTTACTCCAGCAGTCGAGAGGAGCATGAGCAACATCTTCGGAGTGTGCTTCATAATTTGAAGAATAATCAGTTATATGCCAAATTTTCAAAATTTGAGTTTTGGTTAGACTTAGTTGCCTTTTGGAGGCATGTTGTATCGGCAGAAGGCATAAAGGTGGATCTTAAGAAGATTGAGGTTGTTCAGAATTTTCCTAGACCTACTTCAGTTATAGAGATCCGGAGTTTCCTAGGTTTGGTAGGTTATTATCGTCGGTTTGTGGAAGGGTTTTCATCTATAGCAAGCCCATTGACCAGACTGACCCAAAAGGGTGTCCCATTCAGATAGTCAGACGAGTGTGAGTTGAGCTTTCAGAAGCTCAAGACTGCTTTGACTACGGCGCCAGTGTTGGTATTACCCACAGGTTCAAGATCGTATACGGTATATTGTGATACATCTCACATTGGGCTTGGTGCAGTATTAATGCAAGATGTCAAGGTGATTGCATATGCATCGTGTCAGTTGAAAGTTCATGAGAAGAATTATCATGTTCATGACTTAGAATTGGCATCCATTGTTCGCGCGCTGAAGATTTGGAGACATTACCTCTACGGTGTCTCGTGTGAGGTATTTACTGATCATTGTAGCCTTCAGTATATGTTCAAACAAAAAGATCTTAATTCGAGGCAGAGAAGATGGTTGGAATTGTTGAAAGACTATGATATCACCATTTTGTATCACCCCGGAAAGGCCAGCGTGGTGGCTGATGCTTTGAGTAGAAAGGCTGTGAGTATGAGCAGTCTTGCGTATATTCCTGTTGGTGAGTGGCTGTTAGCTGCAGATGTTCGGGCTTTGGCTAATCATTTCGTGAGGTTAGATGTTTCAGAACCCAGTCGGGTTCTAGCTTGCACAGTCGCTCGGTCTTTTTTATATGAGCGCATTAGGGAGAGGCAGTATGATGATCCTTATTTACTTGTCCTTAAGGACACGGTGCGACACAGTGATGCCAAGCAGGTTGTTGTGGGGGAAGATGGAGTTCTGCGAATGTAGGGTCATATTTGTGTGCCTAATGTTGACGGGCTTCATGAATTAATTCTTGAAGAGGCACATAGTTCCAGCTATTCTATTCATCCAGGTACCGCCAAAATGTATCAAGATTTGCGGCAACATTATTGGTGGAGGAGAATGAAAAAGGATATAGTTGCATACATAGCTCGGTGTCTGAATTTCAGCAAGTTATGTACGAGCATCAGAGACTTGGTGGTTTGCTTCAGAAGTTAGAAATTCCTGAGTGGAAGTGGGAGCGTATCGCTATGGATTTTGTTGTTGGACTCCCACGGATTCAGAGAAAATTTGAAGCAGTTTGGGTCATTGTGGACAGGTTGACCAAGTCAGCATATTTCATTCCAGTGGCAGTTACCTATTCTTCAGAGAGGTTAGCTAAAATTTACATTCGTGAGATTATCCGCCTTCACGGTGTGCCCGTGTCTATTATTTCAGATCGAGGTACGCAGTTTACCTCACACTTTTGGAGGGCTGTACAGCGTGAGTTAGGCACGCGGGTTGAGCTGAGTACAGCATTTCATCCACAGATAGATGGACAGTCGGAGCGCACCATTCAAATATTGGAAGATATGCTTCGTGCTTGTGTTATAGACTTTGGTGGTTCATGGGATCAATTCTTGCCACTTGTTGAGTTTGTTTATAATAATAGCTACCAGTCGAGCATTCAGATGGCTCTATAAGAGGCATTATACGTAAGGCGATAACATTCGTCAGTTGGCTCGTTCGAACCAGGAGAGGCTCGATTGTTGGGTACCGATTTGGTACAGGATGCCTTGGATAAGGTCAAGATTATTCAGGATCGACTTCGCACAGCTCAGTCTAGGCAAAAGAGTTATGTCAACCGTAAAGTTCGTGATATTGCATTCATGGTTGGAGAAAGAATATTGCTCTGGGTTTCACCTATGAAAGGTGTAATGAGGTTTGGAAAGAAGGGCAAGTTGAGCTCTAGGTATATCGTACCCTTTGAAATTCTTGAAAGGGTGGGTGAAGTAGCCTACAGGCTTGCATTACCACCTAGTTTATCAGCGGTTCATCCGGTGTTCTATGTGTCTATGCTCCAGAAATATCATGGTGATCCGTCCCATGTGTTAGATTTACGCTCAGTCCAATTGGACAAAGATTTGACTTACGATGAGGAGCCGGTGGCTATTCTAGCCCGGTAGGTCCGGCAGTTGAGGTCTAAGAGTTATCCTTCAGTTCGAGTGCAATGGAGAGGTCAGCCGGTAAATATCCACACTTATTCACCAGCTCAGGTACTTTTTCTAACTTCGTTCGAGGACGAACGTTTATTTTAGAGATGGAGAATATGATGATCCAAAATGTCATCTTTAAATTTAATAATTAATTATGTGAAAAAATGGATTAAAATGTGAAATAGAGCTTTAAAACTCAAATGAGTTGACTTTGGTCAACATTTTGATCAAACAGACTCGGATCAGTATTTTGATAGTTCCGGTAGGTCCACATCGTGATTTGGGACTTGGGCGTATGCCCAGAATCTAATTCCGAGGTCCCTAACCCGAGATATGGAATTTTGATAAAAAATTAAAAATTTGAAAGTTTAATGATTTTTGAGAATTTACTGATATTGGATATATTGACATCGGGTCCATATTTTGGTTCCGGAGCCCGGTATAGGCCCACTATAATATTTATGACTTGTCTATCGAATTTGGTGAGAAACGAAGATGATTTGACGTGATTCGGAAGTCCGGTTGTGAAAATATAAGTTTTAAATTTTTTTTAAAAATTCCATTCGATTTGGTGTTCATTTCGTAGTTCTAGGTGTTATTTTGGCAATTTGATCGTGCGAACAAGTTCGTATGATATTTTAAGACTGGTGTGCATGTTTGGTTTGGAGCCCCGAGGGCTCGGGTAAGTTTCGGATGCTCAACGGGCCATTTTGGAGTTAAGGAAGATGGCAGATTTCTGGTGTTTTATTGCAGAAGTTTTACTCATTGCGATCGCATGAGGCAATCGGAGAGGCCAGCCAATGTTGTTCTTCGCATTCGCGAATTTGAGGATGCGATCGCGTAGGTGTGTGAAGTGGTGCTTCGCGAACGCGTGGTCAAGGTCGTGTTCGCGTAGAGTTAAAGAGGCTAAAGTTGAGCCACGTGCTTTACTCATCGCGATCGCGTGAGGTCATTCGCGATCGCGTAAATCTGTGAGTCAAAGCATCACATTCGTGTGGTGTTTTACGCGTTCGCATAGATCAAAACATTGGGCAGCCAAAAATGTGCCTCTCTATTGCGAAGCACTGTATGCGATCGCATAAGGTAAAAATCCGAGAAACAGAACTTAAGTTCTGGAAAATGGGATTCGTCCCATTTTCAACCATTTTTAATTTTTGAGCTCGGGTAAGGTGATTCTTGGGCGATGTTTACGGGAAAACATTATGGTAAGTGTTACTTATCCTATATTGATTATATTTCATGATTCCATACTCATTTACATCATGAATCCGTGAATTTATGGAAGAAAAATCAAATTTTTATAAAATCTTCCAAAAACAAAAATTTAAGATTTGAAGGTCCATTTGATATCGAAATTGGATAATTTTTATACGGTTGAACTCATAGCGGAACGGGTGTTCGGATTTCACGAGTTTTTCTTGGATTTGAGATGTGGGTCCCATTGTCGTATATTTAATTGAATTTCGGATTTTTATCTGGAAAATTAGTAAATGCATATGGAATTAATTCCTATGATTTGTATTGTGTATATCGAATTGTTTGTGAATAGATTTGACGCTTTTGGAGACAAATGCAAAAGAAAAAGTTGTGGTCGAATAATTTATTGGAATTTGTCGTGGTTAACCTTGACTTAAGGGAATAGATCCCTTAAATTATTTGTTATGTGAAATGCATGTGAACGGCGTATAGGCGAGGTGACGAGTGTCCATACGTCGTCAAATTAATTGTTTACATAATTATTTGAAAATCCTAAATTTATTTTAATACATGAATTAATTGTTATGATAATTGTTTCTCTCCTATTTTTTGTGAAATATTAATTCTTGAATTCCTGCAATAATTGCCACATGCTGATTTGATTTATGTGCATTAATTGATACTTGACATTTAGCATATTAAATAGCAAAATGCCTATTTTCTTCCTGATTTTCATAATAAATTGATATTTGTCACTGTTTGTTTTATAATTATTGTATGTTTGTTGTCTTAAAAATTTTATATTAATTGTTGCATTTATTGGGGCAATTTCTTCTATAAGAATTGGTAAATGGATATATTGGAGGAGCGGGTTGCACGCCGCAACACACTTATTAAAAGTCCATATTGGGGGATCGGGTTGCATACCGCAACATACTTATTAAAAGTCCATATTGGGGGATCGGGTTGCACGCCGTAACGGACTTATTAAAAAGTCTATATTGGGGGATCGGATTGTACGCCGCAACAGACCTTTTAAAAAGTCTATATTGGGGGATCGGATTGCATGCCGCAACAGACTTATTTAAAAGTCTATATATATACTTGATTAAAATAAATATATTGGAGGGTTGAAAATGAATATATGGTGGGAACGGGTTTCACGCTGCAACGAAAATTTATTGAAATAATAATTGGCTATGACTGTTGAGTTGGTTTCAACTATTAAAACTGAGTTACCTGATTTATTTTTATTATTGTTGTTGTTACTATTATTGTGTACAGGTTAATGTTAGTGAGCTGCCTTAGCCTCATCACTACTTCATCGAGGTTAGGCTCAGCACTTACCAGTACATGGGGTCGGTTGTACTGATACTATACTCTGCATTTGTTTGGCAGATTTCGGAGTTGGTCCCAGCCGCGTACCATAGACTTGCTCGGATTTCAGCTACTCAGAGGAGACTTGAGGTATAACTGCACAGCGTCCGCAGTTCTGAAGTCCCCGTCTATCTTATTTCAGCTGTGTATTTGTTTTTAGGTAGCTTTATTTTATTCAGACCTTTATTTATATTATTCTTGAAGCTCGTGCACTTGTGACACCAATTCTAGGATGGTATTTAGAATCTGTTATCTTTATGGATTATTCATTACATTTCAGACTTTACTTCCGCATTTGTTTCTTTGTTATTAATAAATTTAAAAGTTAATTTAAAATGGATTATATTATACTAACGTTGTCTTGCCTAGCAAGTGAAATGTTAGGCACCATCACGATCCGAAGGTGGAAATTTTGGATCGTGACAGTATATGGTATTGGAGGAGGCTATTGTTACAAGGGAGATACTACCCAAATTTACATAAACGAGCTACTAGTTTAAGTTGCGGACTTAGCCTTTACTCAACGCTGATTTTGAATCTCCTTATGCTATGGTAGATTGAGTTGAGTTGTTTGAATAATTGCTTGGAAGGTATTAAGGACTCAATGGAGTTATGGTATGTTAAGGCTATCCCTTATTTATTTTTGTCATGATCCATACGATACAAACGAAACGAGCAAACGCGCAACTTTCATAAATGCCTCTATTCATAGAAGCACTAGGAGTGCCTATGTTCTTGATTCCCCATATGTCCTACTATCATATCGTCTGTTTATGGGCCTTATGATATTCCAAGAGATATTATTGACTTACTTCATTATGCATTGCATTCATTTATACATGTACATTGACCCATGAACAGATGGCGTTATATACGCATATATTATATGTATATATGGGATATAGGAAAACGTTGTGGTGTTATATACGCACCACTACCTGATCAGCTGGTCTACGATAATGATTTCGCCCACAGAGGCCGATATGATATGATAGGATGCCCACAGAGGAATAATGATATTATGTACACACATACATATGCATGATGTGAGATTATAAATGTTTCATGATTCATAGAGCTATTCAGACTTACAGGTTGAGTTCTTTACTCTATGTTTCTTTCATATCTTTTATATATTGCTTTCATGCCTTATGTCATGCCCCGAACCTAGGAGCGAGACCAGCACCCGGTGCCTCACCTAACCTGGCGTACC
>AWOL01S0079412.1:9975-22781 GCA_000715115.1 Nicotiana otophora | reverse complement strand
ATTGAGTTCCTTCTGCTTGAACAAATACTGCAAGCTCTGATGATCAGTGAATACCTCACATGGTATGCCATAAAGATAGTGCCTCCAAATCGTCAGTGCGTGAACAATGGCTGCCACTTCTAGATCATGAATAGGGTAATTTTTCTCGTAAACCTTCAGCTGCCGTGAAACATATGCAATAACCTTGCCACCCTGCATCAGTAACGCACCCAGACCAATACGAGATGCATCATAATATACTGTATAAGATCCTGAACCTCTAGGTAACACCAATACCGGTGTCGTAGTCAAAGCTGTCTTGAGCTTTTAAAAGCTCGCTTCATACTCGTCTGACCACCTGAACGGGGCACCCTACCGGGTCAATCTGATCAACAGGGCTTCTATAGATGAAAACACCCTCCACAATCGACGGTAATAGCCCGCCAAACCCAGGAAACTACGGATCTCTGTAGCTGATGTGGGTCTAGGCTAGTTCTGAACTGCCTCAATCTTCTTCGGATCCACCCGAACACCCTATGTTGATACAACGTGACCCAAACAACTGAACTCAACCAAAACTCGCATTTTTAGAACTTAGCATATAATTGGCTGTCTTTCAGAGTTTGAAGAACGATCCGAAGGTACTGCTCATGCTCCTCTCGACTGTGGGAGTAGATCAAGATATCGTCAATAAACACAACCATAAAGGAATCCAAGTAGGGTTTGAACACCCGGTTCATCAAATCCATGAATGTTGTTGGGGCATTTGTCAGCCCAAATGACACTACTAGAAACTCATAATGCCTATACCGAGTCCGAAATGTTGTCTTAGGAACCTAATCCTCAAATGATGGTAGCCAGATCTCAAATCAATCTTTGAAAACACCTTGCCACCCTAAAGCTGATCAAATAAATCATCAATCCTCGGCAATGGATATTTGTTATTGATGGTGACATTTTTCAATTGCCGATAATCTATACACATCCTAATCGATCCATCTTTCTTCTTCATAAACAACACAGGTACACTCCAGGGCGAGACACTAGGTCTAATGAAACCCTTATCAAGCAAATCTTGCAACTGCTCCTTTAATTCTTCCAACTATGGCGGGGCCATGAAATATGGCAGAATGGAAATAGGATGATTGCCCGGAGCCAAATCAATGCAGAAAGCAATATCCCTGTCGGGTGGCATCCTCGGCAGGTCTGCAGGAAACACCTCTGGAAACTCAAGAAGAACCGACACTGAATCTATGGAAGGAACCTCCGCACTAGAATTGCGAACATTAGCCAAATAAGTTAAACACCCCTTCTAGACCATATGCCGAGCCTTCACATAAGAGATAACCCTGCTGGCAAAATGGCCAATATTTCCTCTCCACTCTAATCGAGGCAACCCCTGCAAGGCTAAGGTAACTGTCTTCGCGTGACATTCTAATATAGCATGATAAGGTGACAGCCAATCCATACCCAGTATGACATCAAAATCAATCATATCGAGAAGTAGGAGATCTACACGAGTCTCAAGACTCCCAATGGTGACCGCACAGGAACGATAAACACGATATACAGCAATAGTATCTCCCACTGGTGTGGACACATACACAGGAGCACTCAAAGAATCACAGGGCATAACCAAATAGGAAGCAAAATAGGATGACACATAGGAGTAAGTAGATCCCGGATCAAATAGAATTGAAGCATCTCTACTGTAAACTGAAAAAGTACCTGTGATTACAGCGTCAGATGACTCAGCCTCAGGCCTGGCTGGGAAAGCATAACACCGGGTCGGGCCCCACCACCCTGAACTATGTTCCTGGGATGACCTCTAGCTGGCTGGTCTCCACCTCTAATGGCCTGACCTCTACCTCTAACAGTTTGGCCTCTATCTCTGGCTGCCTGACCCCTACCTCTCGCTGGCTGAGCAGGTAGTGCAGCAACTGGTGCTAGAACCATGGCATGAGAACTCTGATATTATCAGCTGCCCATTGCCCGAGGGCAAAATCTAGTAATGTGCCACGGATCAAGACAAGTATAACATAACTTTGCCTGTTGTCACTGCTGACCCTGAAACTGACCCTGTCGACCTGAATAACCACCCTGAAGACTCTGGAGTGGAGGTGCACTAATAGGAGCTGGTGGTGCACTGTAGGCTAGCTGGTCGGAATAATGCATCTAAGGGCCACGACCACCTGAGGCACCGTGAGGTACCTGAAACACTGAATGAAATGGCCTGGGAGGATGGCCTCTAAAAAGTACTCCTGCCTCTAGGTGAGGCACCGTTCAACTCACCGGAATGACGAGGTCTCTTGTCAGACCCCTGACCTCCCTGAGTAAGAAAAAATTCGACTCGTCTGGCGACATTAGCAGCCGCCTGAAAAGGAATCTCACTCCCCGTCTCCTTAGCCATCTGCAATCTGATAGGCTGAGCAAGTCTATCAATATATGTCGTCACCCTCTCTCTCTCGGTGGGAAGCAGAAGAATAGCATAACCAGCCAAATCCACAAAATGGGTCTCATACTGAGTAACAGTCATACTGCCCTACTGGAGACGCTCAAACTAACGGCGATGCTCCTCTCTCAATGTGATAGGTAGAAACTTCTCTATGAAGAGCTGATAGAACTGGTCCCAACTAAGCGCAGACGACCCAACTGGTCTGGCCAACAAGTAATCTCTCCACCATTTCTTAGCGGAACCCGTCATCTGAAATTTAGCATATTGACCCCATTGGTCTCCACTATACCCATGTTCCGTAAAACCTCGTGACAACTATCAAGATACTCATGGGGATCCTCTGAAGGAGCACCGCTGAAGTGAACAGGAAAGATCTTGATAAAACTGTCTAATCTTCATAAGGCCTCAGAAGACATAGCTGGCCCATCTCCGACCCGTGCCGCAATAACTGGCTGAACTAATCCGATTGGCTGAGCTACTAGAGCTTGATACTGGGGAGCTATCTTCTCTGGAGCGGGAGTGGTAGGAGTCTGGGTTCCTCCTCCAGCCTGAGAGACTGTCGGTGCCATGGGAAATGCGCCAGTCTGGGCCACACTCTCCATAAGGCCCACCAATCTGAAGTACTAAGGTGGCAATAAACCCCTCTGGAACCTGAGCTGGTCTGGTAGGAACAGTCTGGGCTGGAACCTCCTCGTCAAGCTCTATCTGAAGCTCCATTGCTGGGGCTGCTGCTGGGCCCCTAGGCTGAGCCCTGCCCCTACCTCTGCCTCTAGCACGGCCTCGGCCTCGACCTCTGCCCCGCATAGCAGCTGTCACTAGAGGCTCTGGGTACTGCTCAGCTGAGGAAGCGGTACGTTTTCTCTCCATCTGCGAGAGAATAAAAGTAGAAGAGTTCTATCATTATTGAGAAAGCAAAATAGCACGGCAAAAGAGAATATAAGTGAAACTTGTTCCTAAACTTCATAGCCTCCGGATGATAAGCACAGATGTCTCTGTGCCGATCCTCCAGACTCTACTAAGCTTGCTCGTGAATCGTGAGACCTAAGCAACCTAAGGCTCTGATAACAACTATCACGACCCAAAACTTTCCACCGACTGGACCGTGATGGCGCCTAACATTTCACTTGCTAGACAAGCCAATGATAGAGAATCATTAACCAATTCCTTATTTTCATTCAGTAATTAATAATAATTAACTACGATAAAATATAATAAGTGCGGAATATCATAAATCTATAATAACTACTACCACCCGGATCTGGAGTCACAATTCACGAGCATTCTAGAATTTACAATAAGTAATAGTGTGAAAGAAATACAACTGTCTGAATGAAAGAAAACAGTAGGACATAAAGGATAGACAGGTACTTCAAGGTCTGTGAACGCCGACAGATCTACCTTGAGTCTCTGGATAGCGGACCGGTAGCAAATCTCGATCAACCTGAGCCGGTATCAAAATCTGCACAGACAGTACAGAGTGCAACATCAGTACAACCGACCACATGTAATGATAAGTGTCGAACATAACCTCGACGAAGTAGTGATGAGGCTAGGACAAGATACCCACATATAACCTGAACAGTATAATCATGCTAGTGGCAACAACAGTAAATAAAGCAATAACGCAAAAATAATGGGAGGGGGCATATAGTGGGGGAATACAACATGAAGAGTAAGAATAATGAAAAGACAGAATTAAACAGAAAATCCTTAAACAAATTGAGCAATTAAAACAGCAAAGGAAAACTCCACGGCATCACCCTTCATACTTTTACTCTCAACCTCACCAAATAACAAATAAGACTACACGACATCACCCTTCGTGCTTTTACTCTCTTCCTCACAGTATAAATAATTCATGCACGACATCACCCTTCGTGCTTTACACTCTTCCTCACAATATAATTAAATTATGCACGGTATCACCCTTCGTGCTTTACACTCTTCCTCACAATATAATTAAATTATGCATGGCATCACCCTTCGTGCTTTACACTCTTCCTCACAATATAAATAAATCATGCACGGCATCACCCTTCGTACTTTACACTCTTCCTCACAATTCACAGAATCAATAACAATGGATAGAGAGAAGTTTCACAAGAAATCAATATTTCATCAATGATTATTTTCACAATTTTACATCTCAACCTCGAATCAATATTCACAATTTTATCGACCTTGGTGGAACCAGATACAAGTCTCCCAATATTTCAACAACAACAATATGAATGGGTAACAAGATTTAAAACTACAAATTTGCAAGAAATGGAATTTCCCTCGCATGCTATGACTCGACCACAACGTATAGATGCTCGTCACCTCAACTATACGTCGTATTCAACAACAAAACACGTAGCAAATACTCACACAATACTTATTCTCTCAAGCCAAAGTTAGATACAACACTTATCTCGCTCCGAAGGCCACTTAATTTTCAATCATAAATTTTCCTTTGGAATTCACCTCCAAACCACTCGTACATATTCAAAAATGACTCAATGATATCAAATATTGCTAAAGGAATCCACCATATTTCGTAAATTAAATTTCCCAAACTTTCTTCCAAAAAGTCAAAAAATCGACCCAGGGGCCCGCTTAGTCAAAACTCGAGGTTCGGACCAAAATCCTTTTACCCATTCACTCCCGAGCCCGAATATGTAATTAGTTTTGGAATCCGACCTCAAATTGGGGTCTAAATTCTCAAATTTCCGAAATCTCTAGTTTCTATCCTATCCCCTAATTCTACCATAAAAACTCTAGATTTTGGGTTGATAATTCATAAAATGTAATGAGTAATTGAAAGAAAATGGTTTAGAATCACTTACCAACAACTTGGAGAAAAAATGGCTCTTGAAAAATCGCCTCTCACCGTTTGATTTTTGAGAAAAATGAAGTTTTGGCTAATATCCCGTTTTGGATTCTGTTAAGTTCTAGGCGACAGTGTTCATCGCGTTCGGGAGAGCACCGTCGCGTTCGCAAAGGGTACTGGCTGCCAAGCCTTCACGTTCGTGAGACCCAGCTCGCGTTCACAATGATTACTCCCCCTGTCCTTGGCGTTCGCGAGGCATGGCTCGCGTTCGCGATGAAGGAACGACCAAACCCCCCAGGTCTCCACATGCTTCGCGTTCGCATTGAGCCGGTCGCGTTCGCGAAGGGTAACTCCCCCATCACTTCGCGTTCGCGACCAAGCCTTCGCGTTCCCGAAGAAGAAAACTTCAGCTGCCCAGTTTACTCTTCGCGTTCGCGAGAGTACCTTTGCGAACGCGAAGAAGGACATGCCAGAACACAGACTCTGCAGAAAAACCAGATTTCCAAAGTCCAAAACATCCCGTGTCGTATCCGAACCTCACCCGAGCCCTCGGGGATCCAAACCAAACATGCACACAAGTCTACAAATATCATAAGAACCTGCTAGCGCGATCAAATCACCAAAATAATACCGAGAACTACGAATTTAGCACCAAATCAAATAGAATTCTCAAGAACACTTTAACATTTCTATTTTCTCAACTGGACGTCCGAATCACGTCAAATCAACTCTGTTTCTCACCAAATTTTACAGACAAATCTTAAATATCATAATGAACCTGTACCGGGCTCCAGAACCAGAATATGAACCCGATACTAATAATGCCAAATATCAATTAATTTTTAAAAATAATTAATTTTCAAACTTATAATTTTCATCAAAAATTCATAACTTGAGCTAGGGACCTCCGAATTTGATTCCGGGCATACACCCATGTCCCATAATTCAATACGGACCTATCGAGACAGTCAAAATATGGATCCGGGCCCGTTTACCATAAATGTTGACCGAAGTCAACAAAATTCAACTTTTAAGGCATAAATTTTTATTTTCATCAATTTTCAACATAAAAGCTTTTCCGAAAACGTGTCTGCACTACGCACGTAAATCGAGGAGGGTAAAATGAATTTTTTAAGGATTAAGAGCGCAGATTCGAGTTCTAAAGTATAAGATGACCTTTTGGGTCATCACACACGCATGAATAACTAATAATTGCGAATTGAGTGACGGGGATGAATCGTGCTTCTTATCTCATGCAATCAGGATGATGAATATTTCATTCGAAGAAAGGGAACTCATCAAGGAAGAAACTTAAAGATAAGTTTCAGATTTTTTGTTAATTTTTCTTGTTGGGGAAAAACTTTCGTGATTTTCTGGTAAGTATTTCCATCACTGCAACAATTTTGATTTTGAATGTGCAAAGGAAAAGATTTTGGTTGTCTTTGTTTCCACGTCAACGTGACAACGGTGCAAAGATTCGTGATTGAGGATGTTTCTACAAGGAAGAAATGTCATTGCAAAAACTCTTAATATGAACCCAAGTCATGAAAGAAAATGGCATGAAACTTGATCCTTTGGGTTGGCAATTACCAGTTGATAAACGTAATATTCTGCCAAATGAAAAATTTATTTGACCAAAATGATGCAGATTGAGAGTGTGGACAAATGGATATCTCCGTTAATAAAAATAAACACTTGATATTTCCTATTATGAGCACTACGGACATGGAACCATTTATGAAAAGTGCTAATGGCCGGAAAAGTCACAATTTAATCACTGTAAAGGCAAAACAGTGAAGGTGATGATTTAAAAAGAAAGTGATAATATATCAGGGCAGATGTTCATTGATGATCTCAAATCCCATAGAATTGGGGCGTGTATTGTGGCGTTGTAGACTTTGGATACAGCAATGTCATATGAATTCTTTCTGAAGCGAGAAAGCAAAGTGGAGGAACTCCTTATCCGTGGTGAATTATAAGTTATCAAAATCGGGTTACCCTTTCATACTCTACTTATTTTTAATTGATTTTCTATCCTGTGTGAGTTATGAAATTCAGTTTCTATAATATTAGGATAGAAATTTATTATACGATGATCTCATATTCCAAATCTAGAATTATATGCATGATTAGGAATGACACGTATTTGTGTTATTCCCTTTAACCAAGTGAAAAACACTATTAGTATTTGATATACAATTGGTAGCATGCATGGTTTCTTCAAGGAAGTAAGACATGAATTAGCCTTACAGTAATGCTTGAAGTATTTTTGAGATCATGAATATAATATATGTAAAGATGAACATATATGTGTTTGATTAGAGAAAGAGATCAAACTATTTAAAGTGTTATAATGTTTTAGTCGGAAAACCATTTGGAAAGGGAATTAAAATTCTCAAACTGTTTAAAGTATTATAATGTTTTAGTCGGAAAACCATTTGGAAAGGGAATTAAAATTCTCGTGATTTTCTACACCTGTTATGGAGACTAAAATCTTGGTGATTTTCTACTCTTACTTCGAGATCAAAATCTGCGTGATTTTTTCGTTGAGATATAAGTCTTCGTGACTTTCTACTCATTTGTCAGAAATTAAAGTCTAAGTGACTTTAAACTCGTTTTGGAGATTAAAATCTTAATAATTTTCTACTCCAATTTATTACTCGGTTTGAAGATTGAAAAACTTCACCATTTATTAGATTTGGTTGTATCAGATATTACTCGATTTGAAGATTAAAAACTTCACTGTTTATTAATTCTGAATGTGTCAGATTGGTTTGAAGATTAAAAACTTCACCATTTATTAATTCTGGCTCTATTGATACAAACAACAATTTATGTGGTTGGCTCTTCAAAGTAATAGGGACAATGAATGTGAATCTCCTTTTGGAGAAATATGTTTGGAATACGATATTATTCATCAAACGACAACCCCTTAGTCACCCCAATCCAATGGGATTGCGGAAAGAAAGAATCATTTGTTAAAGGAGATAATGAGTGCATTGTTGATATGTTCTGTTTACCCCAGAACTTGTGGGGGAGCTAATTTTACAGCTAACCGAATACTCAATCGAGTTCCGCACAGTAAAATGCAATCTATTCCATATGAAAAATGGAAAGGAAGGAAGCTCAACTTAAAATATTTTAAAGTGTGGTGAGTTCTTGGCTAAAGTACAAGTTCCAAAACCAAAAGGTAAAGATCGGGCTGGAAAATATTGATTGCATTTTCATAGGATATGCAACAAATACTAAGGCATAACATTTTCTGGTTCATAAATCAAAAAATTCCGATATTCATATAAATACGGTAATCGACTCAGATAATGCTGAATTCTTTGAGAATATTTATCCGTATAAAAAGGAATGTGAGTCGTCTAGTAAAATATCTAAGCGACCTCGGGAAGAAGCGAAGGAAAGTACACCTAATGAGGTGAATCCAAGACGTAGTAAACGTCAAAGGACAACTACTTCCATTGGATCAGATTTTCTGACATTTTTGTTCGAAAATGAGCTTCAAACTTTGAAAGAAGCTATATCTTCCTCGGAAAGAAGCAGTCAATAGTGAGATAGAATCCATGTTACATAACCATACTTGGGAGTTAGTTGATCTTACTCTAGGCAACGAACCATTGGGTTCCAAATGGATGGCATTATTTACATGTATAAGGCAAGACTTATTGTCAAAGGATATAGACAACGAAAATGTCTTAACTATTTTAACATATACTCATCATATGGATGTTAGTAGCATTGGCTATGGTGTATGGTCTTGGAATCCATCAAATCGATGTGAAGACAACCTTCTTAAATTGAGATTTGGAGGAAGAAATGTATATGGAACAACCTGAGGTTCGTGGTTCCTGAAGGAAAAAAAAAGGTTTGCCGACTTGTTAAGTCACTTTGCAAACTAAAACAAGCACCCAAACAATGACATGCGAGATTTGGCCAAATGATATTGTCAAATAGTTTTAAAGTTAATGAGTATAAACAAATGTGTTTACATTAAGAATACTTAAAATCATATAGTCATTATTTGATTATATGTAGATGACATGTTGATGAAATATTTAAAATGTGGGGGCTTTTAGATTATGCATGACAAAAGCCAATGTTAGACTTAATGTCTAAATGATATAAGTTTTGAACCTCACCAATCCTTAGTGGATATTGATATGATAGTCGGTGAATTCATTACTTGTTCGGTCTTAGGGATGAAACTACAAATTCGAAAGTTATTTACGTGCCTTTTCAGAAATGATTTGTTCTGTCTTGAACATTTATAATGTTTAGCTCTTTTATGAAAGGGTGTCACCTAGAAGGCTGTGACTTTTCATGAAAAATGTGTTTATATGTTTTGTATAAACATGACCGTTCATGAACAAATGTATTAATACGTTGGTCTATAATGAGGTGAACCAACCGATGAACATGACCAAAATCCATTGCAAGTTGGATTTGTTTCATGAATGAAGGTGCTATAATTTGCATATCATATAGAGATATGAATAAATATCATACAATTGTTTAAAATGGCGGAGTGATTGTGAAATGTGTTTTATATTAATAGGTTGTGGCCACAACTGATGACAATCATTTCAGCTGTTGTTATAATATACTATTACTACATTAAGTGTAGTCAATAATCTGATATGCAATTGAAAGTCGAGATGTATTAGTCTACGACATAAGGAAGTTCGCAGTGAACTGTCATGACAATAAAATGAGTTGGATATTTAAAATATATCCATCAGTATGCATTGCACTATAATAACTATCCTACGGGTATTGAAGGGTATATTAATGCAAATTGAATCACTGGATAAACCTAAACTAAATTCACAAGTGGATATATTTTTACAATCAGTGGAGGAGCACTGTCTTGGAAATCGTCCAAACAAACATTTATTGCCGCTCTACAATGAAGGCTGAGTTTATAGCCTTAGACAAGGACGGTGAAGAAGCTGAATGGCTCCGGAATTTCTTGAAGAAATTCCATATTAGCCCAAACTATTGGCACCTATATGCATACATTTCAATGGTCAAGCGGAAATAGGAAGGGTTGGGAGCATTATGTATAACGAAAAATCTTGTCATATACGACAAAGACATAAAACTGTTATGCAACTACTCTCTAGGGAAATTATCATAAGTGACAATGTAAAGTCAAGTGATAATGTGTAGGATCCACTTACAAAAGGCCTAACTAGAGAGGTAGTTGAAAGGTCATCGAGGGGAATGGGACTTTGGTCGAGGACAAGTCACTGTGGCGGTAACTCTACTTAGAAGACGGGAGATCCCAAGATCTAGTTTCAAGGAGATCAAACAAAGTCATTTGTGACGGTTCAACACTGTCAAATAAAAATTTGGTCCATTCTCGTGATGAGACAATGTTCAGTACCAAGGATAAAGACTTAAGTTTTTTTAATGGTTTCTAAGTTTGATACTGGGTATATCAAATCGTGTATCTACGGGATAACACTTTTAGGAATCACTTATGTAAGTGTGAAGTATTAGCCGCTTCAAGGAGAATTCTGTAAAGCCAATTCTCTATGCACTTATGAAATCAGGCGATGTTCATGGCTGAAGCGAACACAACAATGAGAACCAAAGACGGTTAAGGGTTGATTGTGTGACTTATGGTTGTCTAGGTATACACCAAAGCTCGACGGTTCAAAGATATCAAATTTACCGATTGACCGAGTATATCCGACATATGTTCACTACGGAAAGTTCAAAGGGAAACCTACTTATCCAGATGCGATTAATCCTTACTTGCGAATTACACAAGTTTTTTGCATGTTTTTTTTAAACATATTGCCATTCCCCATTCATATGGGGGATTGTTAGGTTTCGTGAATGAGTGTGAATGGGATATGGAAGAGGCACTTTTTGAATTGTACCTCTTCATTTCACCTTTTCATTTTCTATAAATTTTAAATGCTTAGCCTCATTTTCATACATGGAAAAATTCTGAAATTCTCCCATTTTCTTTGCATTATTTTTCCAAAATAAAATATAAGTGTCATGTGTGATTTGCTCTGCTTTATTGCGTTCGCTGAAACACTGGGGTTTGAGGTACCGTTACACCAGTGTGGTTAATCCGTTCTATCCTGGGAGGAAATAATCCCAAAACTCGAGTACTAGGAGGTGATTAAGTTCCTTAAGAATACAATGTGAATTCAGTGGGCTTGGATTTAATTTTGTTCTTCCTATGCATTTCTGTTTCTCTTTTACTTTATAAAATTTTCTGGTTTCGAACACAGAATACCAACAAAATCATTGCAAGAACCCATAAACATTAAATCCTGGATCTGCCTCTGTGTCTAACGATGCATTAATCCCTGTAGCGTAGAACTTTGGTAGCTATCCCTCTTCATTTTTCCTTCTTGAATGTCTTTCCGCATCCTATAATGGAGACAAGTAAACTAACTTAAATTGTTTGTACTTGAAGTTGAGAGTAGACTGTAGAGTATTGCAATACCTACTTCAATGTCATCTTGTAGTTTGTTCAATTGCAGCTATACATACTTTTGGTATAGGAACCTAACATTTGATCTTTTACAATACTCTACAGTCTACTCTCAACCGACCAAATTTATAATCATTACTAGAAATCCTCTAAAAACCGACCAAAAGTACTTGATTAAGGTGGTCGGTTATGGCCAATTACCGACCAAAACACGACCATTTGGGTGTGGGCGGTATTTTGATGGTCAGAATGGCTTATCAACCAAAGTTGGTCGGAAATTACCGACCAACGTTGGTCGGTAGCTTTAAACGACCATCTGACAATTTAAATTATTTACCGACCAACTTTGGTAGGAAACATATTTTATTAATTTAATTTTACCGACCAAAGTTGGTCGGTGTAATTAATTTATTTTTTTTATTAATTATTAAAATTAAAAAACTGACCAACTTTGGTCGGTACTTGAAAATATATATATTTTTAAAATAATTAAAATTAAACATTACCGACCAACTTTGGTCGGTAACCTCAACAGTGCAGGCAAAATATCGAACAACGTTGGTCGGTAATGTTGAATTCTGGGAATTCAATGTTCATTAACCGACCAACTTTGGTCGGTTTTTTGGGTTTAATTTTGGCATAAAATGCCTGTTTTAATAGCTACACCACCTGTCAGCATACTAATAACCCTAACAACTGAATTACAACAATAATACAATAACAACACAACAACAACAACAACACAACAACAACAACAACAACAACAACAACCAAACATTCAATATATACTTTAAAACTAACAAATTAAAGTTCAATTGAACATAACAATCCAAAACCAAGTTAAAACTAATTACAACAAGTTCAAAACTGGTTTTATTTGTCTAGTTCAAAGTATATAAAAGTCAAGGGGTATTTTCTACAACATCATTATAATCGTCTGTTGAACTTTCATTTACAAGACGGTATAGAGAATGGTCTTGTGGAGGACGGGAGGAACGATCACGAGCAGGACGGGAGGAACGCTCACATGGAGGTCGACCCTCTGGCGATGACTCACGAGACCGGGGCAACGGAAAAGCTCCAGTAGATAGGAG
>AWOL01S0079405.1:0-97051 GCA_000715115.1 Nicotiana otophora | reverse complement strand
ACCCCACTCCTCCCCCGCCCTCACCATTTCGTCTCCCATAGTGGTTGCCTAGACTATATATTTTCCAAATTATTTTTTTGCTAACTAACCAAATACCAGAAACTAAGTAAGAAAATCACTTATTTTCCAAGAAAATATTTTTTGCAGGAAAACTTTTTCCTTTATACCAAACACACCCTTATTGTACACATCCTGTACGTCAAATTCTCCCATCAATCATCATATCAGTAAAATTTAATCATCTGTATTAAAAAGAAAAACGAGTCATGAGAAATATTTTCTTTTCTTGTCTATCGGAAACAACCTCTCTGCCCGTCCAAGGTAGGGGTAAGGCTGCGTACATCTCACCCTCCCCAGACCCCATTTGTGGGAATACACTGGGTTGTTGTTGTTGTTATTGTTGTTGTTGTTGTCGTCGCCCTTAACTAAGTAAGGGCTTGAGAAACTCAATCAGCTAAGTTCATCTCTTTTGTTGCTCAATTCTTCTCTCTTTATTCCTTTTGATTACTATGCTTCTGTTCAGCAAGTTGCATGGGTGGTTCCACTATCGCTTCTGCTTATTCAGATTGCTGAATTAGCTGGATTATTCAGAAAAGTCCTACCCGTTTTGCCGAAAGATTTAGTGATAAAAATTGTGTTTCAGTGTATAAGAAACTATTTACGTGCTATAGTAATAATGCCGGAGTAAAGAAACCATCCTAAGTTAGTCCTTGGTGTTAATGTCCTAGCTCTTTTGAATGGCAAGTTCTGTCTGAATAATTTTTGCATAATTAAGTTCTGTCTATATATATCTATATATATAATAAAAGGAGAGGCAAACGCACATTATTAAGGCAAGTGGCATAACCACAAAAAGCCAAGTGGCATTGTTAAGACAAAATAAACTACCTTTTTAACTAAAAAAACCTTTAATTTTGAATTAATTGGTTACTCTATTTGAATTAATAAATATAGATATCTTATAATTAGCTATATTAAAAAAATATATATATAAAAAATAACTACTCATTCAAATTGGGGAGTAGTCTCAAGTTGGAGTTTTAAAGTTATTTTAAAATAGAAAAACGAAAAATAAGAAAAAATTAAATTAGCTACAATAAAAAAACGAAAATATTAATAATAAAAAAAAACTACCTATTTAAGTTGGGGAATAGTTTCAAATTGGAGTTTTAAAATTATTTTAAAATAAAAAACGAATATAAAGAAATAAAAAATTGCCAACTCAAATTGGGGTGTGGTTTCAATTTGGAGTTTTAAAATTATTTTAAAATAAAAAACGGAAATAAAGAAATAAAAAATTGCCAATTTAATTTGGGAGTAGTTTCTTTCTAAAGTAGTAGTAGTAGTAGTAGTAGTAGTGTGTGTGTGTGTGTGTGTGTATATATATATATAAAATTATATGATGCCAAGTGGTATAACCATAAGACGCCAAGTTATAAGTTGGGGAGTAGTTTTAAGTTGGAAAAATAAGGAAACAAAACTACCCATTCAAATTGGGGAGTAGTTTTAAGTTGGAGTTTTACAAATATTAAAAAAAAAACAAAAATAAAATAAAATTAGCTATAATAAAAAACTGAAAATATATATAATAAAAAAAGGAAAAAAAAACTACGCATTCAAATTGGGGTGTAGTTTCAAGTTGGAGTTTTACAAATATATTTTTAAAAAAAAGAAATATAAAATTAGCTATAATAAAAAAATGAAAATATATAATAAAAATCCATTCAAATTGAGGAGTAGTTTCAAGTTGGAGTTTTAAAATTATTTTAAAATAAAAAAAATAAAAACAAATAAAGAAACTTTCAATTCAAATGAAAAATACAAAAATATAGAGATACTATTAGGATATTATACATAAGATAAGCATATTATATATATATATATATATATATATATATATATGCTTTTCTCTTTATACTTTTGATGAATTCAAAATTATAATTTAGTAAAACAATATTACATTATTTAATTTTTGATAAACTACAAAATTTGAAAACTAATCAAATATGTATTACAGTAGAAAGGAATGTACGAAAAGAGGGGGATAGAGATAATTTTATGATATTTATAGTTTGAAGTAATTAAAAAATAAAAGATAAATAAATAACACTCAAAGAAAATTATCAATAGTACTAAGTACTTGCTAATTCAATAATAAAAATAAAAAGGATCAAACAATTTATTGGATTACTATATGATGTGTATCCTTTAATTTTGTATAGATTGTATTATATTTCTGCACACTATATTAAATAATAAAATACAACTAATATTTATTAAGTTAATATGATATATTAGATCATAATTTTATAAGATTAATATTCTGTCAAATTATCCGCGCATCGCGCGGGTTCTTATACTAGTATATATATATTTCAAAAGGCATCGACACCCCAAGTAAACAGATCAACCTCTTGGTTGATCATCTTTGTATAAAAATTCTCATCTCTTTAGTACTTTTAACTATGATCATGTCCACCTGGAGGTGCCTTTTTTAAAGACAATTAATGGATGAAAGCATATATTCTTTTTGCTGTTGTCGTTGTCTGCGGAGTTAATTTTATATGATTGAATACATAACATGTGCCCGTTCATATTTGTTGAGTACCGTCACCTATTATATCTGATGACTGATTTTATTGCATGAACTGCTGAAAACCCTCTCAAAATTTAGCTGTCCACAGTTGTTTTGACAATAATTTTGTGGGAAATGTTCAATTTAACTCTTAGACACTTCACTTCTTCCTCTTCTAAGACTTATTAGGTGGATGCTAGTGCTTCAAACACTAATGTAAGAGAACTCAGTCATGCTGTGGGGTCAAGTATACTTGATATAACAACCATATTTGAGTCTTGGTGTTTCTTGAGATACTTTCTGATAGTTGTAGTGCTTGCTAAATGGTTTGTTATTCTGCAGGTGGCAGAGTCAAAGCTGGCAAAGTTTGTCGAAGATATTATTGTTCCTCCAAGGATGATAGACATAATTGTTGATGGGGAGGTACTTTTGGCTCCTTGTTTGTTTGTTCCTCATATTTATTCTTGCATTGTATCCTATAGTGGGTCTAAGTCAAAGAAGAATAACAATGTGGGAAAAGGCAAATTCGAAATTTAAGTATAGAAAGGGGTGAATGGGTTGGCATAGTCTTGCATATGATTTTGAGGACAATGATGTGACATGTCGGGCAAGTGACTGTGTAATAGCTGGGTTTAGTCTTTTCTTCAAAGTGCTTATTATTTTAACTGTTTCTGGTTTTTATGTGGCCTTGCTTATGGATTTATCAACTCACATAGAAAGCTCTTCTTGGTAGTGTTAACGGCTTAACGCTGGCGGCTGGATTGACTTTCTCGTTTCTCCCTTGTTTCATCATTTTTCCCTTGTCTCTTGTGAACTTATCATGCATCATACCATAAAAAAAACTCTTCTTTTGGATAGTTGAGTGTTAGTGCTGGACCGACCTTTTCTCTTCTCCCTTTTATTCATCTTTTTTCACTCCTTTCTTTTTCGGTCTTGACTTGCTGGTATTGCATTGCTACAGTTGATTGAGAAGTTTCTTCTAGTTTATCACCAGCTTTTCTGAATCAGGGAACTTATAATGCATCATCTCTTTTTCTTTCTCTCTTTTTTTTTTTTTTCAACTTTTTGTTATAAAGTATTTACCAAGTATGACCTCTCTCTATAGCCTCTCTGCCTTCTTGAAGGTAGGGGTAAGGTATGCATGCATACTACCTCCCGAGACCCCACTTGTGGGATTACTCTGGGTATGTTGTTGTTGTTGTTGTTGACCTCTCTCTCTATCATAGCATGTAGCACAACATTCTGCCAGATGTTTAATTTTCAAATATTGCATATTTGAATGCCTAGTTCACTCATGGCTTCTAACCAACCATCCAACGCTGAATGTTTATAGGTTAATGAGGAATACATGAGGACTCTTGAAATTTTGAGTAAAAAGCTGAAGTTTGCAGATGCAGATCCCATGGTTAAAACATCAAAAGCTCTGAAAGATGTTCAGCCTGAGCTAGAAAAACTTCGGCAGAAAGCGGTCTCCAAGGTATGTAGATGCTGAGTACTTTAAGCATGTTTAAGTTTGATTTTTACCATTGATAGGAGCTTTTGGGTTAACCACAAACCTTTTAGATAGCATAACCTACACATGGATGTCTTTGGTTTTATTCAGTGTAGTGCTCAAACACACTCATGATTTTATGATCCTGACTTTGTCAATGAAAAGATTCAAAAGGAAGAAAATTCTGATACAGTGACATCCATCCCGGGAGAACATTAGCTTAATTCAGAACTGACTGCACTTCTTCAAAGCAAACTTGCTGGCAGTTTAAATGCCTTTGTTTTCTTGATGAAAAATCATTTTCTGGCTATAACTAGAGATCAAGTATCAAAGACAGTTTTTTTTTTGTTGTTTGATGATCCTTCTACAAAGTGGTGGTTAGACCGACTATGTTGTATGGGGCGGAGTGTTGGCCAGTCAAGAACTCTCATGTTCAAAAGATGAAAGTAACGAAGATGAAGATGCCGAGATGGATGTGTGGGCATACTAGGAGATACATGGTCATGAATGGAGATATTCAGGACAAGGTAGGTGTAGCCTCCGCCGTGGACAAGATGCGGGAAGCGAAGTTGAGATAGTTCGGGCATTTGAAGAGGAGATGTCCTGATGCCCCAGTAAGGAGGTGTGAGAGATTGACGATGGCGGGTTTGAGGAAAGGTAGAGGTAGGCCGAAGAAGTATTAGGGAGAGATGATTAGGCAGGAAATGACACATCTTCAGCTTACCGAGGACATGACCCTTGATAGGCTGGTGTGGAGGGCGGGGATTAGGGTAGAAGGCTAGTAAGCAGTTTCGCGCCTTTCCTTTCTTTCCAGTAATAGTAGCATTATTCTAGTATTTTCATATTCTTAAAAATGTATGACTGCCTGATGTGCTTGTGTTTTGGTTGTTCTACTTCCTTGCTATTGTTACTGCTTTCCTGACTTTTACACTACTGCATTTCTTCTCTATACTGTTGTGATTTGCATGCTTAGTTGAAGCCGAGGGTCTACCGAAAATAGCCTCTTTACCTGCACAAGGTAGGGATAAGGCTGCGTACCCACTACCTTCCCCAGACCCCACTTGTGGAATTACACTGGGTTTGTTGTTGTTTGAGGATCCTTGTAAGTAGATTAATGATTAATATCTTCCTGTACCACTTTTTGTAATTATGGATGACTGTACTAGCTTTGGTGCAGTTAATATATATACAACAAATGTTACCTTCTAAAAAAAAAAAGTATCAAAGACAACTACCTTAGTTTTAATTTCTCCTTGTCAACTACCTTAGTTTTAATTTCTCCTTGTCTTCTATCTCTTTTTTCCTGTTCTCAACTGAAATTGAAATCAACCTTAATCATGGAAGTTACATTCAAAAGTTACCCTTTAATGTCAAAAGAGTGAAGTGTTAAAAGAGAGAGAGCACCGAAACAAACACCACTGGAGAAAAATAGTGGACTAGCTCCCACAGGGGTCTCTTTTCCCTTGTGTCATAGTATAAGCTTTCATGTAGAACTTCAGAAATTTCATTTGCTCAGAATCTAGTTGGAAACATACAGAGAGCAGTCTTGATTGATATTCCTTCTCATTTATATCCGCCACCCCAAACCCAATAAAAGAAAGGCAAGGGATGTCTAACTTCTGTTTGACAGAACAATTAATTGTCAGAACTCAGAAGAAGTCCAGTATGGACAAACCACCATCACTACCAACAATCATTTCGATTTTGTCTATTTCTATTTCAGGATGCAAAGCTAGACTCCATAGCCTCATTGATTTAACATATCCATAACCAATAAATGGACACAAAGTAAGGTGCATTTGCAAAAATAAGTTTTTATTTAGCCTCCTCCAACTCTTGTTCCTTCTGTACTTTTCCATTAAAACATTGGAGAAGTGGCTGAGGGGACATTTTTTAATATTAAGATGTATGTATTTGAATACATATCTGAATATTAAAATTTTGTATTTAGATCTGATACTGATTGATTAAAATTGTTTGTTTTCTCACTATCTGAATGTTTATAATTTATCTTTTATAAACAATTAATAAATATAAGCTTCAAATAAAATAATTTAAATATTATATTCCACAAAATATTAGGTTGTAAGGTGTGTGGTTGATGAAGGTATTTGGCAGTGGTGGCTCGTGTAGAAGTAGTGCTGGTTGGTAGTGGTGGCGGCGGCTATGCGATGGTGAAAGTTGTGATGCTGGAGGTTGTTGGTGTTAGTGGCTGTGGTGGTGGTTGATGATAGTGGTGCTGGTGGTGGGCAATAGTGGCGATAGTGGTGGTGGCTTTAACCGTGGAGGTTTTATTATATTCCACAAAATATTAGGTTGTAAGGTGGTGGTTGATGGAGGTATTTAGCAGTGGTGGCTCGTGTCGGTGGTTGTGCAGAAGTAATGCTGGTTGGTAGTGGTGGTGGGTAATAGTGGCGATAGTGGTGGTAGTGGCTTTAACAGTGATTACTGGTAGTGGTTGGTGGCAACAATAGCGATGGTAGTGGCTGGTAGTGGTTGGCAATAGTGATAATTGTGATGATGAAGGTGGTTGTTATGGTAGTGACTGACAGTAGTGGAGGTTGACGGTGGTGCCTTGGTAATGGTGGTTGGCAGTGGTTGTTACCAGTGGTGGAGGGGTTGGTTGTAGTGGTTGGTAGTGGTGATAGTGGTTGTTGTTGTGCAATTATGGCTGGTGGTGATTGTGGACAGAATGGTGGTGAAAGTTCATTTTCGGAAAATTCTTTAATTCAATAGTATCTTAATAATATTAAGACTCTGTTTAAGATCTGAATGACTTAGATCTATTCAGACCCATGAAGTGGTTAAATCTGAAAAAACAAAAGCACTTGATGGATGGTCCGAGGCTGAATCATTCATATTAAGACCTTCATTAAATGCAAAAATACTGGGCCTTAGTTTGCATCACCGTAAGCCTACTTAGGCTCTATTTGTTTCCACGTAACAGGATTTGAATATGAATCGTTTAAATCTTAGTCCATGAAGTGCATTTGGCTTTTTTCTCTTTAGTTTTACAACCACTTGTTCCGAATATGTCTGCTTCATTCAGATATTGTACAAAGTTTGAAAATCATTAAAATATTGTTCACTTAAATATTCATGAAATAAGTGATCCTTTATCACCACTCTGTCCACTATAATTGCATAACTAGCATCAACCTCCACCGCCAGCCACCACCTTCACTTACTACTGCACAACCATCACCACCATCCACCACCGGCACCACCACCAGCACCTGCATCAACCACCACCACTGCACAACCATCACCACTAGCCACCACCACATAGCCATCACCAACTCATCAGCTAAAATTCGATTTCTCAAGTTTTGTCCATATTCAATAATCACAATATACAAATAATAGGCTCAACACATTAATGTATGATCAACAAATTCAATTTATCAAAATTGAACCTTGCCTTGGTTCACCATTTCACAATTCTTGTCTAGAATGGAGTCTCAACTCACTCGGTTTTATACCTTCAATAGTTCATAAATACTCTATGGAAGCATTTATATTCCTTCCCTTCTCAAAAAAAAAAAACCCTATGGAAGCATTTATAACTACTCAATTCATCCCATCAACCATTAATACCCAATTCACATCTATTTGCTGCACATCCTACTATTGTCAAGCTTTGTAGCTTTGTGTCTTTGCTTCACCACATTCTGTGACCCTTTTTCCTCTCCTAATTCTCCGTCAGGACCATTATTAACCTTCTATCTCTTGCAAGACCTGTTGAAATCGCCCTAAAATTTCTTCGCTTTCCTGAGTTCTTCTAATTTGCATCTGATCTCTCATTCAATCTGCTCTGGGAACACGTATTCTTTTCTGGAGATTGCTATCGAGTAATAGGCTGCGCATTCAGTTTTCTTGTTGAAATCTTTTCTGAGGATCCTTCTTATACTGTTCGATGAGTAGCCCCCCAGTTTAATTCTACAGACTTCTTATTTATATCAGTATTTGAAACATTTTACCATCATATTCTGAATTTCTATCAGCCTTAGTTGCCATTTCAATTTTCATCGCCGCCTTCGCTCTATCTGAACCTCTTGTGTGGCTCAGTCTCTCAAGCACTTCCCCACATTTCTTTGCTGAGAAAAGGAAACAATTATATCTTCTTGGACATCGGTGCATCAGATTTCGCGTATGTTTCTTTTTTATGCTCCCCCACCCTTACAACAAAGTTGTCCCCTTGTAAGGTGATACATGAGGTCTAATTATTATGTTTGTTTTACACATACGTTGTTCTTTGGGGGTCGTGCTTTTTGACTCATAATTGGGTCACCAGTAGGTACCCTGTCTAAGATAAGTAAGACTAGTTGTCATAATTTGATTACTTATCTGATTGAATTGTTCACAACTTTAGACTTCAGTTGCATTTTAGTCATGTCCTATCTAATCCACTTCCCTATTCCTCTACTAGGTGTTTGATTTCATGGTTCAGAAGCTATACGCTTTAAGGAAACCCAAAACTAATATCCAGATCCTTCAGCAGAGTATCCTTCTAAAATATAAGTGAGTTGTGTTTTCTTCTGGTTTCTATCATATGTTGTATCACTAATTCCTCTATTCCTGACTTCTGAAAACTAGCTAATAATGTTGTTCACAATGCATTTCTTCTATACAGTTTACCTGATTGGCGGCATCCAAGAAGTACAGTAGATATAAATTGTCCCGTTAAACAATTCATAGATAACAGCATTTTGTGTTCGGTTATTAGTGTTCCTAACTGCAGTACTGTCTTTTAGCTGTTATTTTCCTGTCAGCTGCCAGGATGCTAGAAAATTTCCTAACAAAATTTTACTTTTCCAGAACTATGATAACGAAGTTGTGGCACTTAAGGAACTTATTTCACATTCTTTCTTTCCTTTGTATTTGTTTTTGGTATAAATGACGCATTCCCATTTTATGTATGAGAATTTCTTATCCTTCTTTTTGAAAAAAAAAAATTGTAGAAAAAGTTTGCTCAGAAAGAAAACATGGTTGGATAGTTACAGTTTTTTCGAGTAGTTACGAAAATTTGTGAGTGGTTTGTTAGTAGAAGAAGAACTCTTTAATTGAAAAGTGCTTCCCTTTTATTCTTCACAGGAAATTCTTTCTTTGTGAACTTTGTGAAAGGATGTTCTGTAAACAAATTAAAAACCAAACAGGTTCTAGACAACTTTTTGAAAATGTTAAAAAGTTATTTACAAACACACACCAAATTTTATGTGCTATCCTGGAGGTTTTGAGGGCTATATCTGTTATTGCTATTGTGGTCTACTTAAATGCTATAAAAAAGGATGAGTTCTTTTCAACAGGTCCTTACCTAATTTATGATTATCGTCAGCCTCGATTCTTCATTCCAATTTTCTTTTTATCTTTCAATTTCCTGGATTTATCCATAGATACACTTGAAGGTTATTGTTGCATTTACTTTTGCAGGTATATCCTTTCCTTTCTCAAGGAGCATGGCAAGGAGGTGTATCTTGAGGTCCGAGCAGCATATATTGACACAATGAACAAGGTTAAGTTTTATAGTAATGAGTAAATTTTTATAATTTGGCCAGTTTATATGGTCAATGAGTCAAAGGTTAAAGAATTAAGTTGTTGGATGTCTAACTCGTTGAGATAGATGCGGTAGCTCCTGAAAAGGGAGAATTTAATGTCCTCAAAGTACATGAGTACTTAACTTGATGGTTCCTTTAGTGCACACCCTTAAAGATTTACATGCTCGTATATGAGTTGTAAATGTTTCTCCATGGTGTATGGAGGCAGGTATAGCAAACAATATACGGGTGGTTGAAATACTTTTAGGGATTAGTCATTTGTGCACACTAGTGTTAAGCTTGAAACCTTTTTTGTACTCATCCGGTGTTTGAATGGAGGCAATAGCATGATGACAGTAGTTGTGTGGCTCTAGAGGGTTTTGACAGTAGTACTGAAGCAGAGAGTTGTGAAGAGAAGTTTGTTGCAGGGGAAAAACAGAAATAGAAATAAAAGACATGCAATATGTATTGAGGGGCCAAGAACCCATGGTCATCAACTTAGCGATTTGCATGGTTTTATGAGTAATAAAAATATTGTAACATCCACATTTTCTTAAGAGAATGCTTCTTAGGTAGATTGAGGAATATGAAGGTGCGCCCCTGATAGTTATCCCTAACTAGTAAGACCAGATAAAATCTTATTTTTATCCATCTAAAAAAAGATATTTTTTTATTTCTAGCTAACACATAAATATTAATAATATACTACATCATTTTCCTCGGGATGGAGAAAACTCGACACCGACAAGTTGAACAGCTGATGCAACACTCAGAAGATCTAATTTGCAGATTGACAACACTTGAACTATGACTTAGTATGTGATATTTTGGAGTTTCCAATCATTAGCTATCATTGCATACATGACTTAATATGTTGGAATCCTGTCTCCTAAAATTTGGTATGACTTTGGTTTAATCAGTCGTAAGCTATTGTCATAAGTCTAGGTAACCTAATTGATTGTATTATAGTTAATATTGGAGCTGATCCTTCATCTTGTAAGCTCTTTAGATTGTTATGAATCATAGTTATCAAATGTACTGGTGATAAGAAACTTAATATGCTTTTTGGCTAACAAGAGATCGTGTCATTTCATGAGTACTAAAGAAAAACTTTGTGTCACAGGTTCTAAGTGCGCAGTTCCGCGCTTATATTCAAGCTTTAGAAAAGCTGCAGTTGGATATAGCAACATCTAATGATCTGATAGGTGTTGAGACCAGAAGCACAGGTCTTTTTTCAAGAGGAAGAGAACCGTTGAAGAACAGGTCTGCAGTTTTTGCTCTTGGAGAAAGGATCAACATTCTCAAGGTCTTCATCTTCTTTCTTCGAGCCTTGATCTTATGACCAAACTGTGTAGAATTCTTCCGATTGCAGGGTTTATGAATTTTGTGCATTATTGAGTGTGCTTTAGGTTGGTCAACTGTGAAGGTCTATGTAAGTTTCACTCTGGTAGAATTATATTTTAGTTTGAAGATAACTTTGATTGACTTGGGTGGGTGCTTTGGGACGACGCGTTGCCTGATAGTAGGATGAAAGTTTGTGACTATTTCACCAGTACTAACTTCAGATGGGTATGGTCTTGACGGACACTTCATGGAGATAATGTGAAGTCTCTTCGTAATAAATCATAATTATTCAAGATGATGAAGTGAAGGAACCTACAATATATGATTTCCAGCACGGTAATTAGGTAGGTTCCTTGTAAAAAAAAAGAAGGAACCTACCTAATTACTGTGCTTTAAATCATATATTGTATGCTGTTTTGCGTTCTTGGGCTTTTTTAGTCTTAAGAATGTCATTTTTTTTGTATTAGTTTTCCTTGTTAGGAGGAAGCTCTATTTGAAATCTCCTATGAAGACCAAGGAAAAGCTCTTAAAACCATATGAGTTCCATCTAGATTCACTCTTTGGTACATCTCCATACAAAGTTTAGCCTGGCTTACACCTGTATGGGGTAGATCATTCAACATTTGCAACACTGATCCTCGAATATATTTGTCTAAGTTTGAAGGCAATCAAACATATGCTCCATATTACTGAAAACACTTGCTATATAATTCCAAAAACACCTGGTGTTATGTGGAAACAAATAAAATAGCCTTCAATACCACACGATAATTACCTTCTCAGAAAAAATACCACACAATAATTAAAAGGTACAACACTCTGAGCTACCAGATTTGGATAAATAGATCGTTGGGAGCCATTCTAAAAAAAGGAGGAGAAATCAGACCTACTTGGTGAAATAGGTTCTTTTAGAATTAATTTCAAGCCGTTTGCTAGAGGTTTTGACAATACTCCCATTATATCAAGACCCTTTCGGCATTGTGCAATAGCCACTAGTTAAGCTCCGCTAGCACTAAAAAGACTGAGTAGAACTGGTGGAATTATATTACAAGAAGTAACTATGTGCATAGTCGGTTTTCGATTAACTCTTGATCTGGCCTGGTCCACCCCATCAATAGGAAAATAAGAAAATTGTTATAGGAATGTACATGATGATTAGATGATGTACTTATGGCATATATTTTCCACTTTATCCAGGAGATTGATGAGCCTCCGCTAATTCCACATATTGCCGAAGCCAGCTCAAAAAAATATCCGTATGAGTTCCTTTTCAGGAGTTTGCACAAGCTGCTCATGGATACTGCTTCTTCTGAGTACTCTACGATTTTCTCTATTTGACTTCCTGTGCTTCTGAATTGTAACTCACTGTGAAACAGTTTAGCTTTCCTACTGACAAGATATAGTGGTAGCTTTCCTGGTTAATTATGTATTGACTACTGTCTTTCCTTTTATTTGATTAGGTACCTTTTCTGTGATGATTTCTTTGGAGAAGAGGCGATGTTTTATGATATTTTTGCTGGTATGTAAAGTAGTGACTTAGAGTAAACATTTCCTTGTCATGTACCATTGCTGAAGATAAATATCATGGTTATGCTTCTTAAGTACGTATCTGTAAATAAATATCAAATTTCAAAAATATCTTGTTTACCTCCTTATCAAAAAAATATCTTTTCGACCCCAGATCAACGTGTTTAACAGAAGTCGTACATGCAGTTCTTTGGAATTATCAACCATATCTAGTGTTGCCTTTAATCTGTTTAATTAAGTTGAGATCTCCCTCTCCCAGTCTGTATTATGATAATTGTCAAATACCTTCAATGCCTTGCAACCTGCAATTGTTGATTTTGATAGGAATATCCAAATTCCTGATTTTCAATGAGATTTATGATAAACATTTGTGTGTTATCAGGCCCATTTTCAGTAATTGATGAGCATTTCGGTACAATCCTTCCCAACAGTTTTGATGCAATTGGCCTGTTGCTCATGATTCGCATAATACACCAGCACCAGGTATATCATAAGCTTGTACATTCTGGTATTAGCTTGTTTCAGTACTTAGAAAATCCAGCAAGCATTAAAATCCCATAATGCATCAGAGGTATTCAAATTCTCTGAATGTGTCTGGCAAAGTTCTGTGACTCTCTTGATCATTGTCTTTGGTAGTCCTTTGGAAGACAGATGACAAATATCAGGTCCGTCATTGTGTGTAGCAAATTCGAAGCGCAATGTTCACAGGCTTAAATAACGAGGTGTCTGTGTATTTTCTTAAATACTTGGCATCGGAATCTCAATATGTCTGCACTGTTCATTGTAAACTAATTCTTACTACAGACAAATTAATGAATTATTCAATAATTTTCGCATTTGAAATGTGTCCGCATAAGTTTGTAAATTGGTTTTCTCATATGATAACCAAACAATGACTGTTGCCGACGAAATTGATTTAATCAGAAATACTCATTACATGCATTGAAATTATCTAAAATAAACAGGCCCTTACTCTTTTACTCCTTTCCTTCGCATTTTCAAATGCATTTGGTTATAGTAGAAATCATACTTATCCAAAATAAACAGGCCCTTGCCTTTTAACTTCTTTCCTCTATGTTTTTATATGCGTTTGGTTATAGTTGAAATCATACGTATTTGTAATTCATTTGTTTATAAAGGAATCATTCTAAGCATGTAAATTCTTCTTTCTAGAAAAATTGCAATGTTTAAGGAGAAGGTGGAAGCAGTGATATCTAATTCCTGAAGCACCCAATGGGCTGGCTATACATTGGACCTTTTGATGATCCATCTTTCACACATTAGCATCATGCCCCTAAATTTTCAAAAAGATTTTGGAACAAATTTAGATTTGACGCTGGAAACTATGGAACCTGCAATTGGTTTGAAAATTGATTGTGGGTTTGTTTGGGTAAATTTCTGAATGTAGATCAATCCAGATATTGTGAGAATACAGAATTTTTGAACTTATGAAGAAAGAGAAGGAGAACTAAAAGGGAGGAATGGTAGAAGCTAGAGAAGAAGGGGGTGGAGGAGAAGGAAAGAAGAAATATGAAAGATTTTACAGCATTTTGTTGATTCGAATCCGTCTTAAATACAACACATGCATATGCCTTTTTTGCGAAAACATGCAGAAAACATAGCAGGGTAAATTAGATCCTTCTGATAAGTCAAGGACCTCTAGACAATGTTTGCGGCCAAGTTTTAAAAGAAAGGATCACTCATTGATTTATTTTGGGACAAGTAATAAGGATTTTATAAGTATATCCAGCAAAAAGAGAATGCTGGTGTGTAGTAACAAAAGTGCAGTAACTCCATGTAGCCCACCGGATGGATGGAATTCCAAATGGTAGCATATGACTTGCTTAAATCCCTTCTTTTCCAGCATTTGATAAACTCATTGATTCTGGGCATAGACCATTTAATCCCCAATGTGTTTAGCATGATACAATCTGGACCAGCCTGTGGCAGTGCAAGGCCATTGAGTTGTTGTAGCATAGTAAACATTATTACCATCTCCCAATCATTTCAATTCCTTCTAAAAAGTGATGTCCTAACTCTGATATTTTGTAATCTGCAATAACAGCCTCAGTGTTGGTAACAAAACTGTATAACTCCGGGAATGAATCTTCCATAGGGGAGTGTACAAACCAGGTGGCATGCAAACCGGGTGTCATGCCAGAACTTGACCTTGCTCCATCTCCAACTCGAAAGATGGTGTTTGCAGAAAAAACATCCCAGAAAGATGTGCTGTTTGATTTTGTACTTGTTTCACATCTTTTGCAAGTAGACTCTTGCTCTAGTTTTTTCATTATTTTGGCTTCCAAATTGTTCCATGCTGCAAAATTTGCGAGAAACAAGATGGCCCTAAACCATACACAGAAAAAGGCATTCCAAATTCAAAATACCACAGTGAAATATAAAAAGGATTAAACTAATACTACATTAGATACTTCAAACTATTTCAAGTGTAGAGCCATCTTAGAATCAACTTGAGCTTTAACTTCATTGCACTTATAATCTTCTTCAAACTAGTTAGTCATGCTTATACATCTGCATCACCTATTCCTGAAAGAAATTTGATTGTAGGATCTGTTTGAATTTCAATGATCTTTTACACTTTTAACTCAAAAAGAAAAAAGAAAAATAAAAAGATATAGAAGAGCACGTGGTAAAAGTGCTTTGCGACTTGGGGATATCTCAAACATAATAAGCAAATGAAATGTCAGATATTCTTTTAACGTTTTTCCTTCTAATTTTCTGAACATTAGAAAAAATGTTAACTTTGATTTTTTTATTTAAAAAATCAGTGAGGAATTATGTGCTTAATGCATGTGTGTAATGGTCCTATAGCATGCCAACTTGTGTTTTTGTGAACTTGAAATTAAATGTATGGCTTTTTTGATCTTGTTGGAATGTTTTTTTATTGAAGTACTGCTTTTTCTTTCTCAGCTTGTAATGTCCAGGCGCCGAATTCCATGCCTGGATTCATACTTAGACAAGGTATGTATCCCTCTATTAACTTTACCACCTGAAGTCATGAGCATCAATGCTGAATATCCCTGTTTATTCCTTTCGCACTAGCATGTGAGGCTACTTATGTCGAGTTGAACTAAAAGAAGTTGGCAGCTGTTAATTTACGCAGATACTTATTTTTCGCCTGTTGCCTTCTGTTGTGGTGATGTGTGTTTTTAAAATGTTATTTCCCATTTGTTGCGACTGTGATGTGGAAAAAGAACTGCTGCTCAAGCATATCTGGGGCTTACGTGATTTCCTTAATTTGCTGAAAGAATAGAGTATTATTAGTTTGGGATATAAAATTTCATCTTGGCATGAAGTATTTATTATCAGGTCGACTGCGCTAACATAAATGACTTAAAGTGAAGTGAAATCAATTATCTAGTTATTGCTTTTCTATTCATAACTCAAACTGTATTCTCAGTCATAATCTGACTTCAGCTTGACATAATGATAAATTTTAATGTCGCAGCAGTGAAATTGGAACTTGCTTTATTGATTAATCTGTGAAGCCCAATTCCCAGTGATTTATCTATGTTTAATTCATGGTACCTGGACATTTATCTGAATGAACTTACTAAAGTGTCAAAGTTTCAAGATATTGAAGGGTCATTAGAAATTTGAAAAGTTGCCTTCCGCACTTGGATTCATGATGTCGGCAGGGTTACCTTCATCTGTAAAGAGAGAATTAAACAGCTTGCTCATAGAATGCGGTCAGATGGACCATTCAAAGTGAGGAATAAGGAATTCTGATGCTAATTTGCCAGATATGAAACCAGAATTTTTCGTGTATACATAGCTAATGTATGCATACATATTTATATGTTACATATATGTATGTACATACGTACGTATGTACACATGTATCGATATAGCTATCCTGCCAGATGCGAGACCATAACTCTTGTGTATGTCAGATCTTAGAAAAGGTGAATATAACTGTACGGCAACTCCATAAGATCTTAGAAAATATAACCTGATGACATTGGAACAAAAGATTAATGTTTTCTTGTAGTTGTCTTTCCTTTACAATGGACTACTCTAACTTATTTCTTAATAAATCTGGGCAGGTCAATATTGCTTTATGGCCACGTTTCAAGATGGTCTTTGACTTGCACCTCAACAGCTTGCGAAATGCCAATATCAGGACTCTCTGGGAAGATGATGTTCACCCACATTATGTCATAAGGCGCTATGCTGAGTTTACTGCTTCCCTTATTCACCTTAATGTAGAATATGGAGATGGGCAGGTTGGAGAACATGAAGGTTCACTTTCATTACTTATGGTTAACTTGCACTAAACTGGCTTTGATGTTTGCTTCTAATTATTGTAGCTTGAACTGAATCTGGAGAGACTCAGAATGGCTGTTGATGACTTGCTTGTCAAGCTAGCCCAAATGTTTGCAAAACAAAAGCTGCAAACAGTGTTCCTTATAAACAATTATGACATGACAATATCGGTTCTGAAGGTTAGAAGTTAATTTTTTTTTCCATCGATAAACAAGAAATGAATCATGGAAAGTGTAAGTCAATGTCATGAATGTAAATGGGCAGTGCTCATACCAGATAATGGCATGCCCATGGCATTAGTTCCTTTTCTCTGAAGTTTAGCGAACCATCAAACCTGAAGTGTAATAATATTTTATAATTCCTATCCGAACATTTGATGTCAACAACAACAACAACAACAACCCAGTATAATCCCACTAGTGGGGTCTGGGGAGGGTAGTGTGTACGTAGACCTTACCCCTACTCTGAGGTAGAGAGGCTGTTTCCGATAGATCCTCGGCTCCCTCCCTCCAAGAACTCCCCACCTTGCTCTTGGGGTGACTCGAACTCACAACCTCTTGGTTGGAAGTGGAGGGTGCTCACCACTAGAGCAACTCACTATTGTCAGAACATTTGATGTCATTATGAGCAAATATTATGTAATTTGGTAGTCTAAATCATAGTAATTTCATTTGTTTTCAGGAAGCTGGTCCAGATGGTGGGAAAATTCAGCAGCACTTTGAAGAGCTTTTAAAGAATAACACAGCCATATTCGTGGTGAGCATACACTTCAATTCTTGCATTTCAAGAATGTTGAAATATTATAGTTATGTTTCTCTGACAAAAATCAACCCCACTTCTGTTTTTTCTTCGAGTATCAGTTAGGTGATCAGTTGAAAATAAATTCATTACGTTCTTCCAGAGACATTACTATATAGAATTTCATTATGTTCTTCTAGAAAACATTAGTTTTTGGAATAGAGAAACAAATTCATAACACCGTTTATCTATATTTGTAATGAGTACTTGATTAATTACCAAGAACATAAATACTTGGTGATGATGCAACCACAAAGTGCATACCTTATGAGTTTCCTTAATGCAGATGGAATCAGTAGGGTTTTCTAATCAACATTAAGATCAGCATCTGTATATTTCTTGAAAAATTTGCATGTCAAGCCTGTTGTTCTTGATTGTAGGATCAATATTGGAGCATCTTAATAATTATATATTCAGCTGAAGAGATTGTCCTTATGTCCAATTTTATTGCAGGAAGAACTGCTGTTGGAGCATTTTAGCGATCTTATCAAGTTTGTAAAGACGAGAGGATGTAAGTGTTGAAGAAAATGCTATGCATATCATTTTATCTCAAACCTGCTCATATTCCCTAACTAATCATCTCATTGCAGCTGAGGATTCAAGTACTAGCACTGAAAGACCTATAACTATTGCTGAAGTCGAGCCGATTGTGAAGGACTTTGCAAGCAGATGGAAAGCTGCTATTGAACTTATGCACAATGATGTCATTACTTCTTTCAGCAATTTCCTGTGCGGTATGGACATTCTAAGAGCTGCATTAACTCAACTTCTTCTTTACTATACGAGGCTTTCTGATTGTATAAAGAGGATAAATGGTGGGTCTACCTTGAACAAGGATCTTGTTTCAATTTCGTCCATAATGTATGAGATCAGAAAATACTCGAGGACTTTCTAAAACATTTTTCACATTTCGTGTTCGTTTTACAGTCTTTCTTTTTCCCTTTTTCTTTTAGAGTCTCTTGAATCACTGTATTTACGTTAAAGGCGTCTCAATTGAACATCAAATTGTCGTTGTGGCATTTTGTAAGATCTTGGGTTTTCAAAGAAATCATTTTATGACTTCGAAATATATGTAGTGATCCTTGTGATAGTAGCAAGAAGTAACTCTCCTCATGCCAATTTTCCAGAATTATTTTTACTAGTTCGGGGCTTGATTGTTACACTAATTTTCTTTTTATTTTATATATAGGTGCCTGAGTTGCCATTCTCTGAATTTTCTATTTTGCTAAGAGGTTATATGTTCTATATTTCCTTTAGGAGTGTACGTGAGCCAGGGTCAGGTTTAATCAGAACCAAACCAATCCAATTATATCGGTTTGGTTTGGTTTGGTTTGATTTTGTCAGTTTTTTTCCCCACAGGTTTTCAGTTTTTTTTTACATGAATATTATTTCAATCTTACTTTGTTAAAGTTTTGATAAGTAAATATGTTTAGTAAAAATCAAAAAAACTGACAACAATGATCTATTAAAATATTTATATGGAAGAATTCTTTTAGTAACACATGACAGTAATTTTCTTAGTCGTCTAACAATAATTTTTCGTTGATGTAAGCTTTAAAGGTTACCTGAGTTTAATAATTAAACACAAAAATCAATATGAAACCTAAATAATGATATGTTCTATTTAGTTTTAAAATTACAAATAAAATGCCATTTCAAATTCGAAAAAGATACAAGAGTTTAATAGACATGAATATGAAAGAACAAAAAGATTGACACATTTAAATAACACTTGATAAAATAGTAATGATAAATACCATTATTCAAAGTAACTAACAATAGATGCACTTTATAGTTCTATTAAATATTACGTCTCATGAGAGGAACACAAATATTTTTAGATATCTTTTGAAAAAATTCTATATAAAGTCTTAAAAATATATATAAAAATTATATATTTATATGTCGGTTTGGTTCAGATTTTTATACTCAATAACCAAATCAAACCAAATCTAATCGGGTTTTTAATCGGTTTGATTTGACTTTTCGGTTTGATGCGGTTTTCCGATTCGGTTTGAACACCCCTAATTTCGTTTATATAGTTCAGGTCCGAAAACCAAACTTCATCTTTGCTGATACATGTAATTTAAATTTTAACAACTTATTATCATTAAAAAACCCGACCCTTTTTCTAAGCTTTTTCACCAATATAATAAATGCCGAGAAGAGTAACAAGCTAATATTGCCTGGCAGTAATTTATCAGCAGAGCTACTACTTTACATCTTGAAGGAATTTTTCACATCACTCGTATCTCTAGAGATTTACTTTGAAAATTTTCTTTTAGATAATTGTACATTTTTTCGTTTTATTTTCTTTTGGTAGCAGTTGAAATTATTAAAATATACATTTGTGAAAAGATAAAAGCATTTTGGGCTAAAACTGCCACACTCTAACCTCGGGAGGTACGACTGGCACACGACGCCCGAAGGCCCGTGCGAACCAACGTCCATACTTAGACCTTTCAACATGAAGTCTGGGTCCAACAAGGCCTCCAAGTATAATACCAAAATGTAAAAAACTCACAACTAACTATGGAAGAAGCTTTCAGCATTTTGTATTATACACAACCATTGCCAATAGAGTCGTAGCTATATTTACATACACACTGGATACTAGCCTGCAAGCCTCTAAGAGTACTATAATATACAACTTGGTCGGAATAGGGTCTCACCATACCCAAAATGACAGAGACACATACTCCAATACCTATTGACTTCTGTACAGCTACTCCGGAAAAGTGGAGTGCGACAACCAACCACTGAAACATGCACCCTACTGGGAAGGAACGTCACCGAGTCTATATGTACTTGTGGGCATGAACACATCGCCCAGAAGAAAGGAGTGTCAGTACAAAAGATGTACTGAGTATGTATGAGGGACAATGTATGTAAACGAAAGGTATAACAGAAGAGATATGAACACACAAGTTTAACCTGAATGCCGAAGACAAGTCACTGGGGTGTGCACTGCAATAACCATGAATCATGAATATATGCAAGTTTTGTAAAATTTAAGCCACTAATTGGGGCTATGCATTACATATAATATAATATCATTCACCCACTCTTTGAGCATATCATCTCATATCGTACCCGGCCTCATAGAGGACTCAGTAAAATCTCATGCTTTTATCACATCATATCCGGTCTCAGGAGGTCTCGGTTGTGCCCAGCCTCAAAAGGACTCGGTAATATTTCATATCACATTATTCCGTACCTGGCCTCGTAGAGGACTCGATAATATTTCACATCTTGTCTCATCATGCCTAAATGATAAGTGGTTGCACAATAAGTGTCATACCCGGCCGATTATAGCACGACTCAGTGTAATAGAGCAAATACACATATATATAAGTGCAATACAAGATCAATTTCCGGAGATGTCAAGGTTAGACCTAGAGTGAATTACATTTCATGACCTCATGACACCATCCGGGAACATCTCAAATTTGAAAGAAAATGCCACTAACAAAGAATGAATAAGAACATGAATATCATTTATCACGAAAGGCTTAGAACAACTTAGTCTTACAACGGAAGGATTGTTCATAAGGGAACGCTTATATCAAGACATGCCAATGAAAGAAAGTCGCCTTATATATCTTTTTGAAGGATCACCTACGCTTCCTTAGTTCTTCACTTCTATAGTGATTATATTTACTTCCAAATGAATTTACAAAATCAGTACCACAAGAATATAGATGGTACAGTGATGATCACGAGCCCCTTTACTTAAAGTTTCACCAAGTTCACTTTTGATTCTAGCCCTAAATCATTTAGGGAATTCTTAGAAGCTTCAGAGCGTTTTGGGTGCTAAAGCTCACAATATTCTGTAGCCTCAAAAAGAAGAATGTTGTGCTGTTTTTATATCCAATCTAGAAACTCCACCGCCCCAAGTGCCAAATGGGTCGCCCCGCCCCGGCCACTGCTTGCGGTGGGACAACTGGCGAACATCTGATGAAGCATAATCACACCTTTGTTCCCATAACGTGCCGCCGACCGATTGGATGTGCCATAAGCCTAGTGGCCTTTGTTATACTCATGAAAAAGAGTGTTGTTGGTTAATTGTTATTGTAGGTTTTGTTTAATTATTGTTGTTGTTGGCATTTTTAATTATTGTTGTTGTTGGCATTGTTATAGCATTTAATTGTGGTTGAATGACAGCAATGTAATGCTGCTATTATAGCATGACTATTGGTTGTAATTGGCAGGTGGTGTAGCTTAAAAGTAGTCATATTCTGCCACATTTTTTTTTCCAGAAAACCGACCGATTTCGGTTGGAATTCTCATATTAAAAACCCAGAAATTCATAATTACTGACGGACTTCGGTCGGTAATTTCAATATGCAATCTGCAGAAATTTGAAATTACCGACTGATTTCAGTCGAAAATAATATTTATTTATTTATTTATATTTTAACAATTCCAACTGATATCTTTCGGTATAGTAAAATTTAAAAATAAATGTAAAATTATCTTATTATAATATTTTCGATCTATATCGGTCACTATTTTAAAAATTAAATAAAAAATAATTTAAGAATTACCGACAGATTTCGGTCGGTAAATCTGTCGGTATATTTAATTTTTCATCAAAATGTATCAGATAAAATGGTCAACTCTTGGTTGAACGGACCGACCGATTTCGGTCGGAATTTTCGAACGATTATGGTCGCTTCCATTTACCGACCAGCCTTATTTTGGTGAATTAAAATCGGTCGGTTTTTCAATGTTTCCAATCGATTTCGGTCGGTTTTCGTGGAAGGTTTTCGACAAGTTTTCTAGTATTGTATTAAAATGCGATAAGTAAAAATTTTTGGTGATCTCCAAGACTCCAACAGATCTAATTGTCAAGCAATTAGCAAATAGAAATTAAAGCCTCAGATGGACATGGTGCCTCCAATTCTATGATATCCAGACTCCAACCACTACTTTGAAAGATGAATCAAGCACAGAGTGACTAAAACAACAACGCACAATAATTAACTTTTGTTGTTTAGAGACATTATTTACATAAAAGGAGAAAGGAAAGGCCACATGGATTGCCTCAAGACGGAGTTCAAAACCCACCATCGGCTTAAAGATTTTTACCTATCGAAAACATCTCTTTCTATCCTTCCCTTATTTACGGAGCTGAGAGGAACAAGATTCAACTAGATCGATTTGGTATGGCCAAGAGGTTACAAGAGTCGAAAGTTATGAGGCAGTTGGATGTTTATTTTGAAATAAATATTCTTAATTAAGCGATTGCCGTATGTCTCCAAGCTGGAGTTATTGAACACATTAATTATTAATTAATAAAAATAAAAAATAAAAATTGCATGACCATTGTTACTGGCTAAAAGTTTATTCTGTAATTCTTGAGACCACTACTTGTACGCCAGTTATTTTACCAAAAATCACACTCATCAGCCAACATTTGACGTTTTACTTTTTATCTACTAATAGGTGTATTATTAGTCATTACTTATGATCTCACCTTCTCATAAATGGTACCAATTAACCACTACACACTTATTTGTTTTGTTGAAAACTTTCTATACCTATACATAGGAGTTTTCTCTCTCTTGTGATGCATGAAAAAAAATGGTGCAGCTATGTATGAAAGAGTATTGTAAGAAGGAGAAATTTTCTAAATACTCAGTTATATTAAAACGAAGGCTATTAAATTAGCTAAACTACGTGGGTGGTGGTTATCCATGGATGTCCCTTGGACCTCAACTGTGAGCTCCTTATATTCCATCAACATAAGTTATAAATTGAGGGTTTTACTAAAATTAGTGTTATTGTGATCAACAATTTATGCAGGTTAGTTTGAGTGAGGCGACGCTCGCCATAGGACCATTGTATTCATAAGGGAACAAATCAATTAGAATTAATATTATTAGTAGTAAAGTTTAATTTCTACTGCAGTGAAGCTCAATCTCTTAAAGAGAGTGAGATATCTCTGCACCTTAGTTTGATTTTTATTATTTATTTTCTACTTTACCAACACTCCATGTAATGGTAATTTATATATATTAGATAGAAGTTTCATAAAATATAAAATCCAAGTAATTAAATTCATTCAGCGCCTAAGTTGTAGCAAATGTAATCTTCATGCAATGAACTGCTAAGTGTTATACCTTGCCAAATCATGAATAAAGAAAATGCTAGTAATGAACAAGGATTTAACAATTGGCATCTCCTGATTGGGTCACCACAATGATCTTTTCACCTAAGATTGTTATGAAACAAGAACCCGATCGAGGAGATAGCTAGCTAGATATTCTCTCTGTTTTTGTAGGGGTGGGGGTGGGGGCAGCCAGCAACGGATTATGTTTCTTCCGAACGCTAAAATTTATCCCATTACATCAAATTATACTTGGTTAAGTCTTAATAAGGTGAGGATATATTAATTAACTTCTTATAAGTTAGTAATTATAAGAGTATTAACTAAACTGTGTGATCAAGGTGCCTTAAGAAAAATCTTTATGTCTTATGGCTCATTTAGTTGCGCCTAACGAAGGTACAAATATTAGTTATTCAGTATATTTATTTTTTAATTTTCCTACCACTTAATAGATCCGAATTTTGAATGGTTAAGATCTATAACAAAGCATTTATATCATTTGCTATTCGTTCAACATTTCTATAAAAATGATATTTCACCATTATTCCATCCCTTTCACCCCTAACGTCGCCATTATCAACTACCACCATCCACAACCACCATCCTCACGACAATCATCACCATCAGCCACCAACCCCCAACCGACATTCAACAACTGCCATCGTTAGTCTCACCACCACCAACCACCATATAATTTCTTTAATAATATATTATTGATGTAGTATAAATTAATTATTATTTTATTTAAATTTTATATTTATTAATTTTTAAATAAAGACAAGTTTTATACGCCCAGCTATTAAAAGAATAATAATTTATAATTTTTAGTATTAAGATCTTAATATAATATATTAATATTTCAAATGAATATATTCAAATTCAAACGTCTAGTCTTAATACATATCTATATATTCAGACGTGTATTAAAAATCAACTAAAAATAGATGGAGTCTCAGCCTTCTTGAACCAACAAAAATAATAGGTATAATTTAAATGTATAATTCTACCTCCACAAGTAAATTGGAAAAAAACTAAAGAGAAAGAAAACTAAGGTGCTGAGGTAGGGGAAATTCCAAGGACGACAGATAAAATTAGTCCATCATAGACAGTGCATTAGCAAAAATTAAACAAAGTCGTTTTTGACATAGTTGAAATAAAAACAGTAAGTTGCTTAAGTAGCATCCATTCTCAAACATCCCATGATGGAGAATGAATCTTCTTCCTAGTTATAATCCAAACATAGGCTTATACATATAAAGAGTATCAAATTTCAGCTCAAATTACAGAGAGAGAGAGAGAGAGAGAGAGAGTGACAGAGAATTGAAGATGACCTTAGTCCTAACCATGGTAGATGAGTCTAGTTGAAGAAGTACCCAAGAGACCCCAAAATATCTCCCTAGGGTAACTAACTTCTGATGCATGGGAACTCCATATCCATTTAATGGAGTTCCTGAAAAAGGTAATGCAATATGATAAAGCTAAACAGATTAACCAATATTATCCACTATCCCTCCTACATTTTAAAGTAAAAGGGGCTAAAATTACCCAATTCTAGCCCCCGCCTAGACTTTTTACAACATTAAAAACAAACAAACATCAACAGTAAATTCAGACAATTTCTCTTATCCTCAAGAGACATTGCTGGCTTGTTAGACACATAGTGTGTGATTATCAAAATGAAAATTTTAAAAAGATTTTCAAAAGGTGATTGATCCTAGTCTAAGTTCTAAAATCCTAAGACTAGTTAATAGTTAGCAGTAACAAAAACTTGGGACATCCTCATGCCCATGATTTCACAAATATTTCTATAACATCTACAAGTTAATAGGAGTAGCTTAAGTTGGAGGGATTAGCCATTTCAAGATCCACATTAAAGTGAAGTTGAAAAGACTACAAGTTGGAAAATTCTTGAATTTACAATTCTTTTTTTAAAACTAAAACTAACTCGGAACTTTTTAGTTGAGCCCTTCACAGGCAAAATCTTAAAACAATTTGCTCAGCCTTTTCCAGGGCTAAGCTTTTATAAAAAAGAAAGATAAAAGATGATGACCAACTCAGCACTTTTGATAGCTTGAGTTGGTGATGATGAGATGCATATGCATGCTTTGTTTCTCTCTTGAAGGACCCTTTCCTTACAAGAGAAGAAATGGTATGGAGAATTTTTACTCCACAGTTTTTGAACGTACCCCTTTGGGGGGCCTTAAGCTTCTGGGAAAAGCCCGTGTTCCATACGCGGGCCTCCATTTGACAAAGAGAAAGATGCAAGAGAACCATGGTTAGGCCAAAGATCCTTCAGTATTTTTTGTAGATGATCAATGTTGTATCGATCTCTCTTGACCAGATGACAATTATAAAGTCTCTCTTAACGATGAGGTATTGGTCCACGCAGCGTCATTGTCACGCCTGTGGCACAGCAAAACAAACTGTCAAAGATATTAGTACCTCCTTCCCATCAATAGTAGCGCAATTAAATTAATGAAAACAAAAAGGAGGGGTGGTTGGGATTAGAGGAAATTCACATCGAGGAACTAGCTACTAGCAGTTAAAATTTCTTTCAAAGTACTTTATTTCCTTCAATTATCACATAGAAAGGCATTAATGAAACAAATAAGAAACCAGATGATATTAATTGTTGGTAGGCCATAATTTGATGGCGAGCTTTAAGTTTGTTGACAGTTAGGTGTGTTGATATTGTAAAGTCAAAAACCATTGAGTCCATGGATTTCAATGCTAGCTTGAAAGTAAGGCTTCTCTGAGATATAGAGGCCTTTTCTTAGTTGTAGTCTTAAATACAAACTGATCAAAATTGACTCTGACTTGGAATTTATTTCAAGTACATGCAGGTAAAGTGAAAAGGATAAATTTCCAAACATTAAAAGGGTAAGGGCTTTAAGAAAGTGTTGGTTCTCTTTTCCGATGCCTAATTAAGTTTTTGGCTGAACATAACATATTCTTTCACAAGAATTACTTCTTCGGTCGGTTTCATTTTATATGATTGACTAGATATGTAGTTTAAAAAAGAAGAAAGACTTTTGACAAATATCAAAAGTACTTAAATCTCATGGTATTAAACAAAGTAAAAACTAAAGAGATTGGGTGTGATATGCAAACCTGAATGCAGTGCAGGTGAGGGAGCGAGGGAAATGGGGGTACCATAGTGCTGTGCTGGGTAACCCCCACCAGTGGAGTTGATAGCAGCAGCTGAATACTGGAAGAGATGGTGTGGGTACTGAACCCCGCCGTACCCCTGGCTGGCGGCTGTGTAGCCAGTCGTTGCTCCACCATTTCCTTCTCCAAAGTTCATGTAAGGGTAAAAGGCAGCAGCTGCACTGGATAACACACCACTAGCTGCAGTGCCATACACTGGATATTGGCTAGCTGCTCCTCCATACACGCTATAGTAACCCTGCACAAATAAACAAACATCTCATACTATTATCTAGCATTACTCTACATTAATAATACTCCATCCCATCCGTTTCATTTCATATGACATTGATTGATTGGACACAAAATTTAAGAATCTTTTTGTCATGTACCAAAAATATCAATTGAACTAGTAGTCCTAAACATGTCATAATATTTCCGTGGTTATAAGATAATACGTATTATTAAGGTAAAATGAAGAAGCGAGGATTCATATCCACCCCAACTTGTTTGAGATTGGATATAGTTGTTACTTTTATTGTATAAGATAATGTTCATTGAGGTAATTAATGGGAAAGTTAAATCAAATATAAAAATGTACTATCATTTTTTTTAAGGAAATTAAAAAGGAAAATACCATACAAAAAATAAAGTAAAGGGAGTATAATATTTACTAAAAATAGAAATATTGATCGCATTTTGGTTTAGGTAATTTTGGAAAATAATGAATTCCATTACAAGTACAGTATTTGTTTAGACTGAGAATTTGCTGAGAAGTCTGACAAAGTTTATTGACGGGTGAGACTGTAAAGGAGTAAATTTCATGCATGCCACAAACTGAACTTCAAGATTCATGCCTTCTTTAGATGGGGAAAAGGAAATAAAGGTCAAATTAGCTTTTGACTAAAACCACATGATTCCTGCTTTGGACATCGTGCATTCCAACTGCGTCACCACAAACTTGTCTTTGACTTATAATACTCCGTTGTTTCAATTATGTAGCGTAATAAGATTAAGCGATAGGTATTTTTTCAAATGAATTAATAAAAAGATAATGTCACATCAAATGAAATAAATTAGATGCAAATTCATTCCTTTAACAACCAAGTAACATGCATAATGAAAGATACATAAGGAGTCGAAAGAAAAGGACGAGATAATGGGTACAAACCGTAGGATAAGTGTAATCTGGCGAGTAGGGAGAGTACCTGACAGTTTGTCACAAGAAAACGAAACCAAAAAACATTAGAATGTGAAACTTGGTATACAAGTTTTCTAAGTGAACAGTTTGAGTACAATATCAATTAATGCATGAGTCATTTCTTGTCCTAGGATGAACTGTGTATACATGATAATGTCGACATTACCATGTTCACTCACTCACACATACACACACAGTGAGTGAGAGAGAGAGAGAGAAAGAGGGGGGAGACATTATGATAGATAGAAAAGAATGGTGGAATGAGTGAGCATGCGTGGATAGAATCCTCTTGTATAATGAGGTGTAGTGTATGACCAATGAGTTGGCATATGCACGTGAAGACTCACTCGTCCCCCCCACAACGGAAAAAAAACAAGAAATTGTATATATATTACAGTAGTAGAAATAAAAAGCATATTCTTTAAAATATAACTAGTGTCATACCCATAAAGATTGTAAGGGATGCCTTGTTGGATGGCATAATGAGGGAAGGTTGCTGCTGAAGGAAAAGCTGTGCCCAACCCACCTCCTCCTGCTGCTGTTTGAAACCCTCCTTGAAAACCACTCATCACCCTAAAGTTTCTGCCTCCTCCTGCTTATTATAATTAATTAAAGTGTTTTAATTATAAGTCATACTAACCATAAAAAGGAAAAAATAAATAGAGGAATGCGCAGAAGTTTTCCTTATTGGACACAGTGGGTTTGGATAGAGTACTAGTATTAACTTGAGAGAAAATTAAAGGTAAAATAAAACACACAAGGCATGGCAAAAAAGCAAAAGGTGGTGTTTTTTTTACACAGAAGAATGAGCTGTCATGCTTTTGTAAAACATATCCTGTCACATGGTATACTGGTGGTGCTAAAGCGAAGAGCATCCTATATAAAGTGGGCTCTTATTCATAAATCCATGCCAACATACACACAATCTCAACAAAGAATTACTACAACTTTTTTCCCATAATGGGGAGAATATTCATCATGCTGCATGAAGAAGATATCTGCTTAAAAAGCAGTCAAATTTACATAATGACCATCCACTAATTAACCAATGGATGTATGATTTGAATAAAAAAAGTACAACATGTGGTAACTATACCATTTGTAATGAAATAAAGCGAAATATGCTAGAAAAATTACATGTGATAATAGGTATAAACATTTAAAAGGTAATTAAACTAGTGAAAAAGGAGAAAATAATTATAGTGTATACCATGTTTAGGGGTAGTAGGCTTAGATCTTTGAACACCCATGGAAGCAAGATTGCAGTTGGCCCTTCTGCCATCAATGACAGGAGCAGCATCCACACAAGCTCTCATCGCTGCTTCTGGCTCACGAAATGTTACCTATAGTATTTTCAAAGCCAAGCCAATATGATCATATATATATATATATCAAACAAAAATACTTAAGAGATCTTCGCTACTACTTTCCTATCATTTCTAATTTTAAAATGTTAAATGATCTCCACTTTAATTGAAAAAAAAAAAACAAACCAAGACATAACTGTAAAGATAGTGTGTGTTTTTTAACTAACAAATACTAATTAGATGGAAAAAAAGTAGCGTACAAAGCCATAGCCTTTGGATCGTCCAGTAGCCTTATCAGTGATGACGACAGCCTCCAAAATATCACCAAACTGTTCAAAGTATTTCTTCATAGTTTCCTTTTGAGTCTCCCAAGCCAAACCCCCTACAAACACCTTTGTGTAGGTCGTGTCCCCAAATTGACTTGATGGAGTCATCTTCTCTGAATTCTCTTGCTACCTACTTAATTAATTTGATCGATGAATAATAATCTGAAAAAAGTGAATATGGATCTGGATATTACAAAGAGATCGATCTAGTAGATGAAGTGAAGGATTTTTCTCTTTCGACGAGAGAAAGTGGAGGAATTGGAAGGGAGACAATTAGGTCAGAGAGGGGAAGGAGGGAAAAAAAAAAGAGGGAGAGAGTAAAATGGGAGGGAAGAGAAAGCAAAAGAAAGAGATAGAGGGGGAAAAAAGGAGGAGTTACGGACATGAAATTATTATGGTATACTCTTAGTCTCTACATTGCCTGCCCCCAACTGCCTTTACACACTGGCTTCCTCTACTCTCTTCACGCGCTCTTTTTCCCTCTCCCCCTTTCCCCGCCGGCCCATTTCAATCTCTAGATATTTTTATTTTTTAAAACACCTTTTATTTGAAATTTGGATAGCTTCTTCGGATCCAACATAATTCTTGGACTTAACATTAACATATGTACTTCTTAAGTACTCAATTACATAGGATAATGATATTAACTGATAGTGACACTATATTGGTTGCAAAATGCATGTGAAAGTATTTTAGCAGTCCCATTTGTCACAATCAATTATTGAATTTACATTTATTAGAGCCCTTCTATTTCAAATTGATTGTTTGTAATTTGACCATGTATTTATTATTTGTTCAGGGAACTTGTGGATTCATGTTGTATCGATTTTGTTTAAAGTAATAGACATAACTCGTGGATCACTTTTTGTTCTATGTGATTATTGTGTTTGAAAAAAAATTATTTTAGAAAAATATATGCATTATTTTAACATGAGGAGGAAAGACAATATTTAACTTGAACTTTGGGATTGGAATATTTATGCCTTCTAAACTGACAAATTCACTTCCAAGCACAAAAATAGAATAGGTAATATATACAAAAATTCAACGTAAGATTTTTCAACAAAGTCGCTAGTTGATATGTGTTTTTTGGTATAAAGGAGTGAAACCATTTTACCACTTTATTAAATTGGAGAAGAATGCATTACGTTTAACTCTAGAATTTAATTGTTGTTTGCGTAAAAATATATTATAATTGTAATAAATTTTAATTTTAGTTTACGTATATACATAAGAAAAAATAGAAGGATAATGTCTTCATGTCATGATAAAGAAATGAACCACTAAAAAGGGGAGGATTGATACTATATGATTTTAGAAAGCGATGTTCTACCTTCAAATTGAACTTCCCAAATTTTCTTTGTATGACAATTTCGACGTGCTTCATCTATAGCCAATTAAATTAAAATGGAAGAAAAATGAAAATAAATAAAAAGAAATTTGAGAGGAAAGTGGTATACACATCAGTGGGGAGAGAGTAGGATAGTGAGTGGAGGGTGTATTATTATGTTTGGCCCAGGCTGGCTGTTGCTTTTTGATTTTTTAAAATGAAGGATATGAGACTAGGAAAGAGGGGATGATTTTGCAACATATTTACGGAACATACCAAGCGTGAGTGGCAAAAAATAGTGGGCGGAAACGGAACGGAACGGTCAACCGTCAAACCATTGGGGAAAGCATCTTCGCCAGTGTCTGCTCGTCCAAATTGTGTACTTTTGGATTAGGGTTTGGTGGGTTCCCTTTACACTCTACAAAAAAGAAATGAGAAAATAAAAGAAAAGTTTTCAACTGTAGAAATAATGTTTATGGCAGAGAAATAACGTTTGGTTCACTTATTAGTTCTCCAAAAATTATAGTGCAGGAATTGTTATGCGTTAATTTTAGCGGTCACACTGAAAATACTGTGAAAGTAGTTGAAGATGATGGTCTACACGACACAGAGAGTCAATCTTAAAGTGAATGAATTAGAAAATAATAAATAAATAACTAAAAAGATGATAATGAATGAATTGTTATACATAAACTTTCTTCTATAAAAAGGCCTTTTAATCTTTATATAATTTAATTCCCGCATTGACAATATACTTATTTTACATTAATTCCATATAAAATACTATATAAATTTTCGTATAAATTAAAATAAATAACATTTGATATCATTTGGTACTGATGTACTTATCTCTTTTCGTCTTCTTGAGCCGAAAGTTTTTCGAAACAACGTTTTTACTCTTTCGAGATAGGGGTAAGGTCTGCGTACTCACTACCATTCTCAAACCCCACTTATGAAATTTCACTGAGTTGTTGTTGTATTATTTGATACCATCAACCAAAGACTTCAATTTATTAGTTATGTCTCGATTATTTTTTTATACGATGTAAGTTTTCCACACGATAAGTGTGGTTTCTATTCTCATGACAATTTCCGTTCCCATCCTCTCCCTAATCCCCCGGTTTAATAGAAAATTAGAAAAAATCCAGCATTTGGTAATGTCTAATTTCATTTTGTATCTCAACAAATTAAAACTTTTATTATTTTCTAATTAAAACTTTGATTTCAATCAAGTATCAATGAATATATGGGAAAAGCTTTTTGGGAAAAGTTCTTTGAATTTTCTTTTCAGGATAACATTGTTTGTTTCAGGAAAATGTTCTTGGATTTAAAAAAAGGAAAAATATATTTTTTGAAATAATACTGTTGGAGCATGTTCAGCATTGAGCCGTCATATACTTGGTTCTTAGTTCTTAAAACAACCTTAATTAGCTGTGGATTCAACTTTCAACATCACATCTGTTCGTATTTGTTTTATTAAGGGCCGTCCGCTTTAAAGGCTGCTGTCTATGATATCTCAATTCAATTTTTTTTTAACATGAAATTGTCTTTTTTAATTTATTTTAAAACTCTTAATCATAAAAAGATATAGACTACTTGCAACAGACTTGAAAGGTGTTTCAATTTTACTATCATTCTTCTTTTAACAATAGTCACATGTAGGAGGGAAGGTAAGCAACTGGTTGGAGAGAAGGATGACGAGGGTAAGCAACTTCTACTTCCAATCAAAAGGTTGTGAGTTCGAGTCACCCAAGAGCAAAGTGGGGAGGTCTTGGAAGAAAGGATACCGAAGGTCTATTGGAAACAGCCTCTCTACCTCATGATAGGGGTAAGGTCTGCGTACACACTACCCTCCTCAGACCCCACTAGTGAAACTATACTGGATTATTGTTGTTGTTGTTCACATGTAGGAGGGAGTAAGTAAAATATCTTCCCTGACTCAAGAAAAACACTTGCGTTAGTCAATAAATATTCAAGTAAATGTAGGAGGAAAGAAGGTGAATGTTTTTTCAGATATTTTGGTGGGTTCACCTTCTTTTTGCTATTCTTTCCCCTTAACTTCATGTACAAAAACACTAAACAATTACGTGAATATTTATTTGACATAGAACGTAAAACATATATATACATTACATTAAATTTATGAGCACAAGATATGTGACTTTCATACATACATTTTGTGTATATTCTGAGTGCGAATAAATATTTACCATGTAAAGATATACTAAAATTTCAATAAATATTAAATTTTGATCAATAATTTTAGTTATAATTAATTTAATGCTTGAATTTTAGAGTGAGTCCTCAAACTTAAATCATGAATCCGTCTCCGTAGATCCATACAATGTGATTATTACATGTCATATATATGGACTATAGCAAGAAGCACAAGTAGGAAGAGGAAAGTGTGGGCAGTGGCAGAGAGTGGTGGCTCTTACAATACATTATGTTGCTGGGTGTGCTGCTGACATAAATCATACCCCTTTCTAGGTGTATTTTCTTCATGTCTTTTGTTGCATAATGTGGAGTGTACCCATGTTAATTTCTTTGACCTCAAAGACTCAAACTCATCCTCATTAGCAAGTACTTTCATCCCAAATGATGTCTTTCTTTTTAATTGTTAAAAAATTGATTATCAGTACAAAATGTAAATGAAGTTTAACCTTAAAAAAAGTTTAACCTTTGGATCCTCTAAAAGAGAAAGGTGTTGTAATATGTTAATTAGTACTATATGTTTGTAATTTAGGCTAATGGTACATAATGCAATGATGCCTATACCCTTGGGCCAAACAAGCGGTCAACTACAAGCCTTTTCTAGTTCAATTACAGAATTTAATGGCAAGCAAAGCCCTGTCTCTCTTACCCCCACCACATGGGCTTGACGATTTATTACCGTCTTCAATCTTAACTGTGAAAATGTTTTTTCCTTTGGTAACTATTGAATCTTTGGGGTTCGGGATATAAGGAGTGATTCACTTGGTAAGATCTCTGCCTTCCTCAGTTGAGATGGAAGGTTCAAACCCCATCAATAGCATAGCATTCTCTTTTCCTTTCCCAGCCCCTACACTGATGTATTTCAATCTAAAATTCTTTCTGTTTAATCCAAAAAATAGTTTTCAAGGTCAAAGGAATTAATTTTATATGACGGGCCATAAACAACCGATTTGATTCGAAAGATATAAATTTTCGTTAATACAACATGATAGAGAAGTGAGAAATAAATTCAATGATAGATAATATAATAAAAATAAAGTAGAGAAGAGATAATTCTTATTGGATGATCCTTGATAGGATGATGAGCCGAACAGAGCTTGAAGAGCCAAACTATGGCTAACTTGGGAGCAAGATGCTATAAATTATAATATATAGAACTAGAGAGAAGAAAATTAGATAATTACAATGGTGGTAAAGTGTGTCTATTTATAGGGGGAAATGTAAGTAACCATTCTCCTTGAATTATAGGTCCATTAGGAGCATTTACTCAATCCATCCATTACTTTTGGAAGACTTGTAACTGCTGAGTAAATCCTGAAATTCCGTAACTGATGAGTTAATTTCGTAACTCATGAGTTAAGTCTGTAACTAATGAGTCAATCCCGCGCCTGTTGAGCCAATCACGTGCATGTTGAGTCAGTTTCGTAATTGATTGCCTTGTTCTGCCTGTTACAACTAATTATTGCATTTATTGTACGTTACATAATTAATTTGTAACTGATGGAGTAATGATGATAAATCCCATATAATCCGGGATTAATTGATTCTTTCCTCATTTGTAATTATGAGTTATTCTCCCATACTTGATCCGGGGCTATTTTGTGATGATCAATTCCGAGACTAACATGTACGGTACGAGTATGTTCGGTCCCGAGGGTGTTTCATGTATCACCTTTACATGTCATTCATTCACCTTTCTCATAAGTTTGCTAACACGTGTCGCCATTTAAACCCATGTGGCGAATCTATTTTTCATCAATACAGATAGTCCCCACACTTTTCGGTTACTCGCTGTGATGTGATCGGGAAGTGAAAGATTTTATCTTTTTCACCCTCGCCTCTGCCTCATTAAAAACCTTACCGGAAAAACCTAATAGGGACAAAAACTGGAGGAAGAAAAAAAGAGTGCAGAACTTAGAGATTCAGATGATAACTCCGCCACTTTTGTTCCTTTTTACTAAATAATCGGTTGGTGATGAAAAAGTATTACTACCACAAAAGGCTTGATCTCGAATTTTTTGTGTTCATCCGAAACTTTTAATCTTTGAGTTTTGACTCTTGGGTTTTTAGTTATACACGAAACTTTTATAACCTCACAGCCTTAGAGACCGGAGATGTTAATAACAAGAAAATTTTAATTTTTAATTTTGATAAGGTCCAAAAATTTTATACATCTGGTTAACTTTACGATCGAGACATCTGACCGTTAGCCATTTGATTGGATGACTTTAGAATAAGAGTACTATGGGTACTGATTAGGAGAGTGTCCTTGCACGTCTTCCAAAGAAAATATTTTATAAGGGCAGGAAAGAGCTTTGTGAGGATAGTCAGAGTAATTCTCGAACCAATTCCCAGCCTACACAGTCTTATCTCCATGCTAGATGATATTTCCATTATCATGGTGGATGATAGAGAGAATTCTTTAATTTGAGAAAGATATAAGTACTGTAATCACGCTTGTCTCTATATTATTTAGTACAGTAGGGAATTTATCCGAGTACTTAACTTTTCTTGGTACTTTATGAATTTATTTGAGTGCTCATATTTAGTCTTATAAACTTATATATACTTGGATGCATCGTTTTAGGTGGGATGTCTAAAAGTTACAACTTTGGTGTCTGACTTTTAAATAAAAGAGGGCCCTTTTATATATTTTAAACGTTATAAAGAGGACGTCTCCTTTTCACTTAGGCGTAAAATTAGATTGATTGATCCGAGTAGACTTTTAGTCTGAGGGAGTATTAATCCCGATAGAATTTATGGGAGTATTGACCCCGATAGGATTTACAGAAGTATTGATCCCGGTAAGACATTGAGTCTGGGGGAATATTGATCCCAAATAAATGTATATCTTAGTAGATTTATTCCGAAGAGACGTTATATCTGATTGGATGTTGAATCTGATTTTGAGTATATGAATATACTTCCAAGTAGAGAGGGACACATGTTCGAAATAATATCTTAAATTTTTATTAATATATACGGGATAATAGATCTGAGTCATAATATAATCAGTTGTTAAGAAAGGCTTATATATTTAACTTGAATGGTTTGTTGGACCGAATATAAGCCACGTGTTTGTCCAAAGTGAACTTTATTCTAGTGGCATATTTGCGTTTACTTATCTTGAGTTGAATATAAAATTCTTATTTTTTATCGTGGGATTCTTGACTCTGATAAAGGCCATCATGCGTCCATCATGCCATCATGCGGCCTTCCCTCCTCCTCCAAACGAGACAAGTGGTCCGCCACTTAGTTTTTACTACCTTTTTTATCTTGGATGTCAATATAAAACTCTTGCAACAAGAGTACCCATCTCATCAACCGAACTTTGGAGTCCTTTTTACTCATAAGATAAAGAAGCGCCGCATGATCCGTGTGGACAATAACTTTTGCTCCCATCAAGTACGGACGGAATTTCTCAGTTGCAAACACAATGGCAAGGAGCTATTTCTCCGTAACGATATAGTTGACTTGGGCACTATTGATGGTCTTGCTAGCATAGTAGACCGGATGAAAAAGTTTGTTGATGCGTTGCCCCAAAATAGCCCCAACCGCTACGTCACTTGCATCACATATGAGTTTAAAAAGGACACTCCAATTTGGAGCGGTGATGATGGGAGTAGTTGTCAGCTTGAACTTCAACAATTCAAAAGCTCTCATGCAATCATCATTGAAGTTGAACTTAGCATCCTTCTCAAGAAACTTGCACATCGGATTCACTATCTTAGAGAAATCTATGATGAAGCACCGGTAAAAATCCACGTGGCCTAAGAAACTCCGCACACCCTTCACTGAAGTTGGAGGTGGAAGTTTAGAAATCACCTCAATCTTTGCTTTGTCAACTTCAATTCCATTCTTTGTAATTTTGTGGCCAAGGACAATGCCTTCCTCTATCATGAAATGACATTTCTCCCAATTAAGCACCAAATTTATTTCTTCACATCTACCCAACACTTTATCCAAATTTGCGAGACAATCATCAAAAGAATCTCCAACCACCGAGAAGTCATCCATAAAAGCTTCAAGGTAGTCCTCCACCATGTCCGTGAAGATAGCCATCATACACCTTTGAAAAGTCGTCGGTGCATTGTACAAACCAAATGGCATCCGCTTGAAGACGAAAGTACCATAGGGATATGTGAATGTTGTTTTTTCTTGATCTTCCGGAGTAATAAGAATTTGGTTGTAGCTCGAATACCCATCAAGAAAGAAATAAAAAGTATGGCCGACCAATCTATCAAGCATTTGATCTAAGAAAGGAAATGGAAAGCGATCCTTCCTAGTGATTTTGTTGAGCTTGCCATAGTCCATACACACCCTCCATCTGATCACCGTTCTTATAGGAATCAACTCATTCTTGTCATTGGTGACCACCGTCATGCCCCCCTTCTTTGGGACATATTGAATCGGAGAAGTCCACGAACTATCGAAGATGGGGTAGACAACCCCGACATCCAACCACTTGATAATCTCCTTCTTGACAACTTCTTGTATAGCCTCATTGAGTCTCCTTTGATGTTCAATAGATGGTTTGGCGCCATCCTTCAACTTGATCTTATGCATGCAAAAGGCAGGGCTTATCCCATAAATATCCGCCAATGTCCATCCAATAGCCTTCTTCCTCATTTGTAGCACCGCCAATGTAAAATCTACCTGCACATTAGTCAAACAAGAGGAAAGAATAACCAGTAAAGTATAACAAGGGCCAAGAAATTCATACTGAAGATGTGGAGGAAACGACTTCAACTCCAAAGTAGGAGGCTCTTCAATAGAAGGCTTTGTAGGAAGAGTTATCCTATTTTCAAGATCCAAGGATAATTTTTGGGGTGAATAATTGTACGAGCCCATTCCTTGCAAATAGTACCCACATTCCATGAAGCCATCCATCTCGTCATCATCAAAGTTGAGCGAGACGGCCTCCAACATATCATCAACATTGATTGTAGCACTTGTTTCATCAACAATAACATCAGTCATCAAGTCCACAAAAGAACACACCTCATTGTTATTTGGTTGCCACATTGACTTGCACACATGGAATACTACTTTTTCATCACCAACCCGGAATGTAAGTTCTCCGGCTTCAACATCACAAAGAGCCTTCCCCGTAGCAAGGAAAGGTCTCCCAATAATAATCGGCACTTCATAATCAACCTCACAATCTAGAATGACAAAAATCGCCGGAATAATGAATTTATCAACACGAACCAAGACATCTTCAATCACACCCAAAGGCCTCTTTATGGTACGATCGGCCATTTGCAATCTCATAGAGGTGGGTCTTAGTTGCCCAATTTTCAAAGTCTTGAAAACCGAATAAGGCATCAAATTGATACTTGCCCCAAGATCACAAAGAGTTTTAGCAAACTCGTTACTTCCAATTGTACATGGAATCGTGAAAGCACCGGGATCTTCCAACTTAGGAGCCATTGAATGGACAATTGCACTCACTTGATGAGTGACTTTGATAGTTTCAAAATTTATTGACCGCTTCTTTGTCACGAGATCCTTCATAAACTTGGTATAACCATGCATTTGTTCTAAAGCTTTAACTAATGGCACATTGATTGAGAGACTCTTCATCATTTGAACAAACTTCTTGAATTGATTCTCACTATTTTGCTTGGCAAGTCTTTGAGGGTATGGGGGTGCGATCGATACGGTTACAGGAAATCTTTAGCCATAAATACTTCCGTTAAAATTGTATATAGTAACGAGTAATCAAGGCAATTGATGCCATTAGTGAGCCCGAATTAAGTAAGGAAACCGTTATAATTATATGCTCCTATATAAGGACTGAAACCTCATTTGTAATGGCATCGGATAATTATTGAAATTTTATGCAATTATTCTTTACTTTATTCTCAAGGTTCTAAACCGTAATTTTGGGAGTGATTATCAATCTGTTTCATATTTTCTTTGTCAATTATTTCCATTCCTTGATTTATTCTTCAAACTATTGAAAAAGTGAAGTAAATCTTGGTTATCAGTAACCCGATTTCTTCTAGATATTGACTTTGACCGAGAAATCTATTTTTGGGCTAAACACTTTCGCTGTCATGTCGTGAAGATTTCATGCGAAATATAGTACTCACATCAACGTTATAGCAATTCACACATGCATTTCAATCTTCTGTATATATATAGGGAAGTTTTGATTACTGAAGCTATGACAGTTTGACATACAAAAATTAGACACGGGCGCTCTACCAAAGTAGAAATGGGTTGCCAAAAGTGAATTTGGACTGCTGAGGTTGTAGCTGATCGATGGATCATTGCAAAACTACAAGCTCCAAAGGACTCAATAAATTTAGTATATATTTCTGTACGGTATCGATATTTCTGTATTATTTTTTTTAATACCAAATATCATACACCCAATACTAAACTATTTTAAAATTTAAACTAAATATCATATCAAATACCAAAATATCGAATAACATATACCAAATTTTTTGATTTCGCTATGATAATTCGATATTTATATATTATGCGCAACCCTAGTGCTGAGGTTGTAGCTGATCAATAAATCATTGCAAAAGTACAAGCTCCAAAGGACTCAATAAATGGACTAGACATGGCCTCGACTCAATTCATAATCGCAACTAATTAAATGGGATGTCAACTTATTTCAAATCATGACAGAAGAATCCCTTAATTACATAATTCTAAAATGAAAAATCGGAAATAAAATTCATTATGAGATCTATTTATCTATTTTAGAAGAATCTTTGACCGAGTCAAGAGGGAGCTTTTATAGCCCAAAGATTCTATCACGCAACTACTAATAGCTACTCTAAAAACATGTGAATAAATGGAAGATAATAAATCGTAGCAGTGACGGATCCAAAATTTTTATCAAGGTGTGTCAAAATATAAATAATTAGATACGTCAAAAAGTAAAAAGAAGTCAATGTATAATAAATATATGTAAAATAAAAAAAAAATTATCTAGCAAAATAGTGTAATTTCCGGCCCCTTGCTTCAATGTGTTTCGGGCCACTGGATCGTAGCACCAAGATAATTAAAATTAGTCGATGTGACTCAATCAAAAGGATATAAGAGCAAGCAGAAAGTCATACACAATATATAGCTAGGACGCATGGGGTTAACAAAGAAAATTTTGGACATGGCTAGGAAATGGTAAGACCCAAGACGGCTGGTTATGTTACTGCTATATTTGGGCAATCACATATATAGTATACCTGAAAATTAAATTCATTCAACATACTACATCAATGCATCTTACTATTTATTTTATTAATTCTACGTTTACATTCAAATCGTAATGAATTTTATTTATAATTTTCATTATTTACACCCTTATTCCAGAAAAATCTGGTCAATCAAATTTCTTTACATTCATTAGCAGTAAATTTTCCCTTCTGTGATGTGATCTAGAAATGCATAGCAGAAAGAGTTATTTTTTCGATGTAATCATTTGATCAATTTTTAAAAAAATCATTAAGGGAGAGCCGGTTATATCAAAATATTTTTTTGGCACAACTACTTAACTATATATTGTGAAGATTAGAAGTTGGTGCACACTATGTCTACGTACTATAACACATCTACTCCAAATGTTTATTGAGTACGGAATAATAATTAAGTCATTTACAATTATATATGTATTATAAGATAATATATCAAACTCTAGCTAGTAGTTGTGCTTAGCTGGCTTTAATTTCTCTACATTGAGAGGTTTGTTAACAAAATTTTCCATGATAATATCATATATTCCTGTCAAAGATAAAGAAGTAATTAATATATTATTATTGTCACTGCCTAAAAATCTAAGTGAAACATTTTTTATTCTAGGAGAAAGAAAACAAACAAAAGAATTAGGGAAGTGTGGTATTTTGAAGACTGCATAGGAGTAAAATGTCATTCCTGAAACTTGAAAGGGGTTTGAATATAAAGTGAAAGTAGAGGAGGGGCTTCTTTTTGTGTATTTTGTTTGTCGCCCATGTTGTAATGCCCTCATCAGTACAGGAGCTTATCCGCTCGCTTAGTTGTGAAGTCCAGTGTTACCTCTTCGTCCTCAGGTCCTACTCTCCTTTCCCTTCTGCTATGTTTTTTCCCAAAAGCTGTAGCTCCTTTTTCCGGTGTTTTCTCTTGTTTATTTCAATTTCTTCTTTTTATAAGTGAATTTGGACTTAAATTTCTGCACAATACGTGTAGTAGCTTAATTACATTTAAATGTGTGTAATTTCTGGATTTTTTCCCGTAATTTAATTAGTTGGTGTTCAATTGTTCAGAATTGCGTTCAGTTTTGTCTGATACTTGGCACCAATGTACTATGTTACCATTTCTTTGCTATTTCACTCAGTAAAGTGTGACCTACACTTATGCTGAGTTTAGACATTGAAGTGGATGATAAAGACAATTACTTTGAGGACCCAAATAAAATTCATTGTTTATTAGATAACAGACTTTCTCTGCTGCTTCCTTATCTATCTACTTTTCAGTTTAGCTTACGGTCTCAGTGAATTATATTCACCTTCTGAGGCCCTGAGTATTTTACATCATAATTGATTCCCTTATTTGCTGCTGTATTTGCATACGTCACAAGTTCTTATTCACCACCCAATGTGTTATGTTCTTCTCTCTTATTTGGAAAGGGACTTCTTTGCTCAGCTGTTTTTGTTTTTCAGTTGTATTCTTGTTCTTTTTTTCTATTCCCTTTTAATCTTTTGATCTCATTCTACGTCATTTTTGGGGGTGCCATTTTGATTCTCATTTAAATATGACATTAGTATATCAGGATAATCACCAACGCTGTATGTTAGTTAGGTTATTGGTGTGTGTATGTTTGTATTTAAACTATTTAACATGTCCTAAATTTGTTCTATCTTAATTTCTAATGATTGCCTGGGTCTTTGTCTTCCTTTTCATGTTCGCAGTCAGAAAAATACCTGTGTGGTGAAATATCTTGTAAACAACTACTTTCGGGAGCATGCTCCCCAGCTTAATTGATATACTGTGTCTGCAGATCTAAGGAGGGCAATAGGAACAATCATTTGAATATTGAGATAGGAAGAATCATACAACCTCTAAAGGGAAAAAATGATTTTTTGATATTTCACATAGCAGAATGAGGGCGGAATAACAATACAGCTGTCTTAGGAGCTGGTTTTTTTGTTCCCACTCTTTGTATATAAGTTGAAAGTAACAGTCAATACTTTGCTTCCCTACAGTCTTCATCGTAATATTCTGACGTTTTCTTCTAGTTTGTTATTTCACTAGGTTCTTCCCGTGTTTGATATTTATCCAGAAAACTGTTTAACACATTTGGAGTTTGCTTACAATTTAACAGGAAATATGGAGACTTCAACCAGCCATAGTTCTGGCATTATGTGGTTCTTCAAAGACAGAGGTTTTGATGATAAAATCATTCATGAAATGTTCCAAAAGTGTAAGCGCCTTGAGGGCGTGCAAAGGGAGAAAGCGTCTGAAAACTGGGACTACTTGAGAAGCATAGGCATCCAAGAGAGGAAACTTCCTTCTGTTGTTCGGAAATGTCCCAAAATCCTTATTCTAGGCTTGCATGAGAAACTTGTCCCAATGGTTCACTGTCTTGAAACACTGGGTTCGAAACCAAAGGAAGTTGCTTCTGCCATTACTAAATTTCCGCACATACTCTCTCACAGTGTGGAAGAGAAGCTCTGTCCACTCCTAGCTTTCTTTGAATCGCTTGGTATAACGAACAAACAACTGGGTAAGATGATACTGCTCAATCCAAGGATTATAAGCTACAGCATAGAACATAAGCTTTCACAGATGGTGGAATTTCTTTCCAGCCTTCATCTATCAAAGGAAGGTATCGGTAAAGTTATGGTGAAGAATCCATATATTATGGGTTATAGCGTTGATAAGAGGCTACGCCCTACTTCAGAGTTTTTGAAATCACTTGGTTTAACAGATATGGATCTCGAGAAAGTGGTAGTTAATTACCCAGAAGTTTTGTGTAGAGATGTGAACAAGATTCTGAAACCTAACCTATCTTACTTGACATCACGGGGATTTGGAGTTGGACAGATTGCAGCTGTGGTCACTTGTTATCCTCCTGTTCTGATAAAGAGTGTTACCAACTCTTTAGAGCCAAGGATTAAGTTTCTGATAGATGTTATGGGGAGGCGACTTGATGAAGTTGTTGATTATCCAGACTACTTTCGGCATAGCTTGAAGAAAAGATTAGAGTCAAGGCAAAAACTTCTAACGCAGAAGAACATAAGCTGTACGCTGAGTGAAATGCTGGATTGTAATCAGAAGAAATTCCTATTCAAGTTTGGTCTAGTTCAGTGAAAGTAATGACCATGTTCCTTGCCTTCCTTTCTCTCGTAGAGTATATAGCTTTAGCATTCGGCTTGTATCAATCTAAAAGGACCTATAGGGATGAGCTTTTTGTGCACCTTTTGCGGTCATTAGGTCTCCTGGAAAATTATTATTCGCAAATCATATTCATATGCTGCTTTTGCAATTGATAGTTTCATCTGTTTAATGCTCTGCTCTGATAGTGCTTAATAAAAGCAAAAGGACGAAACAACTTCTCCAGGTTACATTGATTTTGGGATTTGAAATGTTGGTCTCTCAATCTACAAGGGAATATGAATGAAATTAAATTACTGAACTATGGATTCTTTTGTTTGCTACTTTACTTTTCATCCCAATTTTACTTCTGATGTTTTAGGTCCGAAATATTGGGTAACAAAATCTGGCATTTTCAGTGTTCAATTTCCAAATGTAATTGCTATATCATCGACTTTAACATATAAGTAAAACGTTAACGATTGTGTTCCTTTTCTTTCTTCTTTTTGATACATGAACATATTCATCTAGGTTAACTTTTTAACTCCTAAAATCTCAATTCTAGATCTTTGTGAAATACATATTTTTGGTCTGTTATCAAAGTTGGAAGTATCTTACGCTGCAGAATCAATTAAAAAATGCTACTAGAAATGCATCAAGATCATTGTTTACATCGACCAAAGTATCACAACACACTGGATTTTGCACAATATAGCACAAAGCGAGAGCGCGCAAAGTTGCTTCGAGCGACAGCGATTCAAAGTTCCTTAGCCACTTTTGGAGGGTTCTTTTGGGGATGAATATGAATTAAATTGTTATTTTGTTGTTGTTGTCATTCTCAAATGGATGGACCAAATTGAGCCGGGAAACCTAACTTTGAGAAATATGTTAGCATTAGTGAAAGATAAGCTAACTGCGTTGGAGGAACATAAAGTAAACTACCAACTATCCACGGCCAAATTAACAATGAAAGAACATCATTGGGCTTTTACAAAATGAAGATCTAGAAAAGATCCTACAGCCCTATACTTGTAACAAACAAAGCTTCTTAGGCCTAAAACATTGGCAGGAAATATCAAAATCTCCACCTTAACAGGTCAGATATATAGACACTAATACCTACTGTCATTAGTTGATGGGTAAAATTTGACAGCTTGGAGCAAGATAATACAGCAATCTTAACAATACGATGGAGCATCAAGAAGCAGAGTTAATTACAGTTGCCTCCTTGGTAATCTCTATTACCACTAAGAAACTTGGGATCTTTGCTGATGCCAAAAAGAAACTTGGATCTCCCAGTCTATGACATGTCCTCATGATAAAGATGAAGTCCCAGCCCAAATCGAGCACAAGCTCGACGAAATGCCATGCCCTCTGCCTTCTGCACAGGATCCCCATAACCTGGGTCATCTACTGAAGCAGTGCCAGTTGATTCCCGATATATCTAGTCAAAACAGAGAGAGACGGAGCAAAGAAACTTAAAAATCATATACTCTATCATCATCTTTGATAATCTAAAAACTCTGATGTAAATGAAATACAAGCAAGCTAGAAAACTAGGTAGCAAGCAGCTGAGTGTACAGAACTGAGGCATCTATTTGTTGGGGTTTTCTCGAATAGGTTAAGATGCAGAGTTGTTACATGCAGTGACATCTTATAACTATTTCATCATGGATAACATGTCACCTGTTATCATCCATACCCCAATAGACGAAGAAATGGAATTCAAGAAAAACAATCACAATTTTGATATCAGCTACAAGCCTGTTGAAATTAAAGGGACATCACAACAAAGTAAAAGGTGCCATGCCACTGAGATACGAAGTGCAGTAAATAATAAGCACCGGGCATCCTTGTACTTAAGTAAGATTAGCTATTCTATGCTTACACGGGCATCAGCTATTATGCAATGGACAAAACCAAAGTAGCTTAGATTCAAACCAAAAAGGTGTCCTTGTAGTTAACTAAGATTAGCTACTCTATGCTTACATGAATTTAGCAATTATGCAATGGACGAAACCAAAGTAACTCAGATTCAAACCAAAAAGACTATTTAAGAAGGTAATCTGCTCCGAACATTCTGGACATATAGCATTACATCATTGATTGGTTATTGTATTTAAGAAGGCTTTTTTAGGGTTCTTGCTTAACCCTAAAAAAGTTGTCTGCTAAAAAAGCTTAAATACCACTTAACGAAAAAGAAAAGAATTATCTGCTAATACATCTAATGAAGTCCTTAAAAGCGGAACTTACTTTATGAGAATCACTGGACTTTTCTTTCGCTTTAAAGTTTGTTACATGATCTATCTGCGGCTTTTTAGGTAGGTCTTCTCAAGTTAAAAAGGCAGCACCTCATAAACAACAGCATTGGAAAAACTAATTGGACACATAGGTTTGCCTCAGAAAAAGATTACAAAAATGACATATACAGCAGCTAGTTATGACTACACAAAAAACATCTTAATTATAGAAACAAGTTGTGAAGCATAAGTAACAAATACCTCTGCATCAGTCCCATATAGTGTTACACGGTAAACAACTGAAACTGACTTGCCATCAGATGAGTAATTGATGCTTCGAACTTCGCCAGACCATTCTAATTTGTCAACAAATTTGATTGTCAACTGGCTGACTAAATTAAAAATAGTTTCATTCTCAGAAAACGGAAAAAACAGATAGATCTTTGACATACCTGGAGCATGTAAATTCAGAATCCTATTCACAATATGCCTGCAAAGATTCAAAAGTCAGAAAAAGTCAGTCAGTTTTCTTTATATCGTAAAAAGCAAAAGAAAAAATAACACATATTCTAGCAAAGTGTTAACATGTCAGGTCAAGAAATGATTGAAGGCTCACATAAATATAAAAAAAAAAAATGCACCACTTTACAATATAACAGATTCACTTATGTCCACATGTTTCAAAATCAACTGAGTTATAAAGTTGACCAGGCAGAAGTCTTGGTGAAACAAAGTTGACCACCCAAGATTGATGCTTTGGGTGCATTTGGTATGAAGGACAACATATTTCATAGAAAATATTTTATTTTGGGAAATCATTCTAAGGTCCATTTCCCCTGTTTGGTTGAGTATAAAAGTATATACTAACATATAGTAATCGTATAAAGAGATATACACGATAAAATGCTAGTATTTGGTGATATTTTTGAGTTTAAGTTGACATTGAAGTTAATGTTAAAAAGTAAATTTTGGGATGTTTGCAAAGGAAAATAATTTCCTTCCTTATATAAGTCATTTTCTCCTTTTGGAGGAAATATTTTCCTTGGGAAAAAAGTTATTAATAAATCAATGTAGACAAATGCAGGAAAATGGCATCATTAAGGATAACAACTTTCTTCGTAAATTATTTATTGCCAAGACAAACACACTCAAAATGGCCAATTAGCAGATCAAACAAGTCTCTGCCAGATTATATTGACGGTTGACTGGTGCTTTGAAGAACATAGAACAATCTAATTGAAAGGTATCCTGTAAATTCTGTTTAATGTTTGTGAAAACATACTCAAAGGTGAAGAAAGACAAAGAATTATTGAGTTAACTTTATCGAAGAATATTAGCAAGAATTTTTGAGTTATTAATAGTCCCACAAGGATTGCACAAAGGCTTCCAAAGAGATCTACAAAGGTCTTGGGCCGCTCCACCCATTGCCTTAAAGTTTAGGTTGGAAGCTCATATGTTTTCATAAGAGTTGAATTTAGCTCCTTTCAGCAGGAGCTGCACTATCATAGTTCCTCTAAACTAGAGGAGGCAGTTGACAAATCGAACAGACAATACATTGCATAAACACAAATTTATTTCCAGTTCCTTTTTTTTTTGCATTAATTAACGTAAAAAAGCGTAGCTTATAATCGAACAGAAAAATGTGTCAATCTACCATTTAAGTTAGCCAAGAAAATGCCTAACTGAAATATTTGTGAGTATCAAAGTTAATTTATAAGACAAGGAATCTATTCTGGATATTCTCTGCCGAAGAAGGATATGCTAGGGAGTTCACTGGCGCCTTGAGAGTACCTATTAACCGAAGGGTGGCTCTATGTGATAACAGGCAAAGTGGTGTAAAAGTGAAAGCTCCTGGTTAAGGCAAACAAATAAGGGACGAGGTGTCAACCAATAGAGTCAAACTAGAATTTTCAAGTGAGTATAACCCTACAAGATCCCCCAGGGGCGGAGCTAGAGTGTAGTAGCTTTGGTTTGAACCCTGTATTTGTCTTAAAAATCCATTAAATATGTATAAATTATTAATTTAGAACCCAGTAACTTAAAACGATTAGAATTCCGAACTCATAAGCTTGAAATTATGGCTCCGCCTCTGTCCCCCCAAAAAAAGAAAAGGACTTTTCTCTAGTGGTAGGAGGGCAACACGTGATTTGTGGGTTAGGCGCACATCACATGTCCTTGCCACAGAAAAAGCTTAGTACTTAAGTGGAGAAGAGTAGAGCCACGGACCCATTGCCCACCAGCTTCGAACCGTATGTCACTGGCCCTCTCAGGGATCTCTCGGTTAAAAACAAAAGAAAATCCTACAAGCCTTTTGCCAGACCTATCCATCAAAGAACACTAAATTGAAACAAAAATGCAGAATTTAGACAAGTTCAAGCAAATGTTGGAGCTGAATTATGCAAGATATGTCATCAATAAGCCTCAACCAAAACCATAACCCCCCACCCCCACCCCAAGCAAGTCCGATACAACTAATAAATGCAACAGGTAAGCGCAAGCAAACAAAAATGTTCCCCTCAAAATCAAACAAACACTAGTAGAGCGCAGAGCAGAGTCCGATAAACATTCGAAAAATAAAAGACCCTAGCATAAATGAGACAGAAAAAAAAGGCAGCACTGACCAGGGGATATATTTGAGGGAGAAGCCATTAGGTTCGTGGCGAAACTTGATGAGGGAATCGGGGACCTTCTTGTTCAGCTCTTTGAGTATCTCAGAAAGTGGTCGGCTGATTCCTGAAGTTGGGACATCGTACTCCGGCGTTTCCCTGTCGGAATCAGACATCATTTTCTCTCTGTCTTTGTCTTTGACTGCCCGATGGGAAGAAGAAGACGAGGGCTTGGCAGAGAAAGAGCACTGGCAAAATCGGACTCTGTTCAACACAGAAGAAGAGGTTGAACGCAATGAAGAAAAGGCCATGGCTTTCCCGCTTCCTTAGTTCGCTCTGCTGTGTACCACAGTACTCCCACTGAACAACACTCTAAAACCCCATTGCCGCTTTTAAAGGGTTTATTTATTGGAAAATGAGCAAATGGCACCAAGGTCCCCGATTTTCCAAAATGAGCAAAATATTCTCTTCAATTTGATGTTTTCCAAAATGTGGAAAATATTCTCTTCAATTTGATATTCTCTTAAAGGATTTGCTAAATAATTTATTTTGATAAAATTAATTAATTAAAAGAGTTTAATATTAAAAAGAGTAAATTAATTAAATTATAATGTTTAGCATTAACGATAAATAGGTTTAAAGAACTGGTACGAAAAATCATAAGGGGGTAAACGTAATATCATAAACTACAAGAGAAGTTAGTGTTATGAAGCAAAACCTGGATTGTCCCTTAAAAAAGTAATAACTATTGAATTCTAGCAAGTGAATTCAAAAAAATTATAAAAATAACACACTTCAGATTTGAACCTACGACTCGACGTATTTTGAACCCCCTTTACTTCTACACTAGAAATTCTCTCTTTCACGACCCAAAATCACTACCGATCGTGATGACGCCTAAATCACTTACTAGATAAGCCAATCATAACAATAAATTAATAATAACAGAATAAATGAGTCTAAGAGTCAAATAACTGTAACGACCCGACCAGTTGTTTTGAGCTTTAGCGTTCCATTCGGTGGTTTGAGATCTTGAGTACCTTCGTATAATGTGTCACGACTTGGCGCGTATGGTTGATTTCGATGTTCGAGAGGTTCGAGATTTATTTGGAAGAGAAATCTACAATTTGGAAGCTTTAAGTCAAAGAGTTAACCAAGGTTTGATTTCTGAGTAAACGACCTTGAATTTGTGTTTTGATGGTTCCAATTGGTTCATATGGTGATGGACTTATGCTTATGCCCGGATTTGAATTTGGAGGTTCCTAGGTTAATTTGGCTCTTTTTGACGAAAGTTGGCGATTTGAAGATTTGAAATTTTTTTAAGTTTGATCGAGAGTTGACTTTGTATCTATCGGCTCGGATTTTGGTTTCAGGATTTGGAATAGGTATGTTTTTTCATTTAGAATTTGTGTGCAAAGTTTGGTCTCATTCCGGGTTGGTTTGATGGGAATCAGACGATTGGTTGTGATTTTGGACGTTCTTGAGTTTCAATAAGATTTTGATGCGTTTTGGTATTCGATTCGTAGTTTTATATATTATTTTGATGTTTCGAGCGGGTTCGTATGAGGTTTATGTACTTGTTGGTATGATTGAACGGGGTCCCGAGGGGCCCAGGAGAGTTTCAGATTGTTTTTGCTAAGTTGAGTTGTGATAGTTCTGATTTTCTCGCATTTGCGAAGTGGTGGTCACAATTGCGACTCATGGCTGCTGGGTAGGGACCTCGCATTTGCTAGGTGTCTGGATGTTTGCTTTTGCGAGTTCTGCATTGCTTTGTGAGGGGCTTCACATTTGCGAAGCGTTTTATCGCAAATGCGATATCTGGTGGGTCTGTCAGGGGTCGCTTTTGCGAGCTTTTGTTTGCTTTTGCAGAGGTCGCATTTATGAACTCCTGGTCATAAATGCGACATCTGTAACTGGTTATATGTTCTGTATTTCGACACTTAACCTCATTTTATCATATTTTGAGCCCTAGACTCGGTGTGATGCGATTTTTGGAGGGAATTTTCACATATAACTATAAGGTAAGTGATTTTGACTCAGTTTTAATATTATAACTTGATTATTTATGGATTTTAACATCGAAATCATGAAATTTGAAGATAATTTTTGGGAATTTTTTTTACTATGTTTTGAAAAAGTTAAAATTTGAGATTTGAGAGTCGATTTGGACTCGAATTTGAAAACCAATCACATATTTAGATTCGTGGGGTTATGAGTAGTCGAGATTTACCCCTCAACTCGGGTTTTGACCGGGCGTGTCCGAAATTGACTTTTGTTGACTTTTAGAAATTGGGTAAAGATTGAAACTTTATTAATTGAAATTGATTCCTTTTGCATTGTTTGATGTTATCTAGTCATGTTTTGTTAGATTTGAGTCTGACGGAGGTGATTTCTAAGGAAAAGACTATTTTTGAGTATTGATTTGGCTTGTTTGAGGTAAGTGTCTTACCTAGCTTTGGTTGAAAATTTTTTTCCTACTAATTGATATTGTTTTCTACACGCGGGAGTAATGTATATATGAGGTGACGAGCGTATATACATGTGCCATGGGTATTCATGCTCGTGGTAGATTCTAGCTTACTCTATGCTTTATTTGATTGTGTGTTCTGCTTGATTCTATATATTGTCCCATTAATTGACTACGTGAGCACAATAAACCATGCCAGAGGGATGTTGAGACTATTGGTACCTTACGTTGAACAAGATGAGCAAATCTTGAAACTTATGCTATATTTGCCCCGGTGATAGATACTTGTAGGTTATAACACCCACCCTGACTCGTTCTTGTTATGTACCTTGATTGGGACGTACACCCTGTGATACATTGTGATCCTTTGTGTGACTACTTGAACTTGGTTGCTATACTTGATTTATCCATAGTCTTGCTTTATCCGCACTTTTATTGTTATCATGTCCTTGTGCGCTTTAGCGATGAGTTATGAGGATGTGCCTCTTGATGATAAATTATTATCTAGCATTGTTGTGATAATTGTGTCACATATGGGTATGTTATGCAAATTGATTGTAGATGCGCATGCGGCGACATAAGTGAGGCATTTCATTGTGATGTGCATGTGGCGAGATAAAGGTGGCTAGATGAGCATGCAGCGACATAAGGGAGACAATTCATTGTGATGTGCATGCGGGGAGATAATGGTGGCTAATTATGTACGTGCAGTGACATAAGGGCATTCCATTATTTATATGCATGCGACGACATAAGAGTGGAATTGTGAGGATGTTATGTGATAGCCCAGAGGCATTTTTATTGATTATGTGTGTATGGTGGTACAAGAGGGGCATTCTTGTTGTGCTTATGACTTCTTTATTTATGTCATACATTTTTACATGATTTGATGTGTTGTTTCTAACATGCTGATGTATGCCTCTGTTATTGCTTGATGATTTTATTGCTAAGATGGATTTACTTACATGGAGTTGATATCTCATATTTTGTTGAGTTGTTGGTAGCATATTGGGTTGATGAGATGAGGAAGTTGTCATCATGCATTAATATATTTGATTCTTGATAAGTTTCTTGAATGCGTTATTTAGCAATTGATACGCAATCGGATTATAATGTGGCACAGGGTCTTTGCCCTGCAAGTGTGGTTTATATTGTAGCACAAGGTCTTTGTCGTGTGGGGTGGTTGATGATGTGGGCACGAGGTGCCATATGTGCAATTTGATTTGATGGTTGTTGTTGAAACTGACCTTTACTTGTATTAAATTGTTATTACTTGTTCTGCTAAGATTATAGATTTTGTTTTTCTGCTATACTTTCTGTTACCCGTCTTTAATATATTGCATAGGTTATTTGACAAGTGAGTATCTTTTGGCTTAAAAACCTCGTCACTACTTCTCTGGGGCGAGTCAAGATACTTACTGAGTACATGAGGTCGGTTGTATTCATACAACACTTCTCAGATCAGTAACGAAATAATAGAAGGGGATGCCAGGGACTGCGATCAGGATGCAACTCTACATCGGTTCTCCACAACAACAACTACAATCTCCAAAAGCTTAGCTGGGTCTAACTCCCGAATCTACACAATTAAGTGCAGAGTGTAGTATGAGTACAAGTGAGCCCATGTACTCAGTAAGTATCATGACTAACATCGATGAGGTAGTGATAAGAGTGACTAATGATACTCACTAATCAAACCTGTACCGCTTATGAATAAATATATACACAACAATAATATTGAAATCTAGGCATAGAGTACGGGTAAGGCCAACAGTGAATATAGAGAAAATATGCATGTATAACAAGTCAAGATACATAGTTCAATATATAGAGAAGATATGTACTGTGCTTCAATCCACCAAGTAAAACAACATATAAAGAGGATATGAAAACACCCAAGCACTGATCTTTTTTTCATAATCTGCATGTACGAGAGAAACATGAGAGGGCGACCCTAGGGAGATAGATCCTTATCCACACGCTGAACAGAAAATTCATATGTCATAATCATAACAACCACACAAACAACTCACGTGCTGCACGGAGAATTCATGTGCCAATAATCATAACAATTGCACGAACAACTCACGTACTACCAAACCAGTCCATATCACAGAAAGCATATACAAGAATACATGTATATAAACACAGATATCAAATCACATACTCCTGGATTGTGGCAAATAGTATGCTAATGTGTATGCATGTACGAAGTGTACAACTACGACTCAGATTAGGTAGATACGCCAAATAATAATAAGTATCATGCACAAATAGAGAATCAAGGCCTAGACGTGACTCTACCATGACTCGAGAAACTCACGTAGTCCTACAAATGATCAAAATATGACTCATAGGAATTAAAAGAAGGCCTAATAGAAGCCTAAGTCTATTCCGGTCGAAATCATACATAAAACCCGCATATATGCTCGCCACCTCGCATATATGTCACTTTTCACACATTTCAATTAGCCAAATAAAGTCACATCCTAAGGGATATTCTCTCACGATAAGTTAGGCAAGATACTTACCTCAAGAGGGTTAAATTAATACTCCACGAACGCCTTACATTTGGAAATTACCTCAAACTGGCTCAAATCTAGCCAAAAATAACTCAATAACGTTAAATAAAAGACATAGGAATCAATCACAAATAATAAAGCTTCAATGTTTATTCAATTCCCAAAAAGTCAACAAAAGTCCACCCTCACTCACATGGTCAAAACCCAGTAAAAGGGTATATCCTAACTATCCATAATCCCACGAATCCAAATATATGATTAGATTCCAAAACCAAGTCCAAATCAATCCTCAAAACCTCAATTTTAACTCTTTTAAGTTGTATGAAAATATCCAAGCAAAATCGCCCCTCTCCAAGTCTCGGGTTCAAAATATGAGAGAATGGGCTAAAATCTCGAAATACAACACTTAAATATTCTACTCAGGGATACCCTTCGCGAATGCGGCACGTGCCTCGTGTTCGCGCACAAAAAGCCACTGCCCAACTAATAACCATTCACGAATGCGGAAATAATTTCGCGAACGCGATGACCAGATTGCTTCCTCTCCGCGAACGTGAAGGAAAAGTCCTCTAGCTCCCAGCTCCTCCTTCGCGAACTCGACCCCCACATCACAAACGCGCAGCTCACCTGCCACTAACCTTCGTGAATGTGATCCTATAAGCGTGAACGTGAAGAACAAACTCCTCCAGCTCCGAAATGCACTCCACGATCGTATGCTTCCTTCGTGTTCGCAATGAAAGGCCTGACACCAACAAAAATTAGCAACACCAAAAATGCTCTGGGTGGTTCGAAACTCACCCGAGCCCTCCAGGAGCCCGTCCAAATACCAGCAAGTCCATAAATACAACCCAGACCTATTCAAAGCTTTCAAACACATATAATAACATCACATCTATGAATCAAAGATCAAATCACAAGTTGTACCTCTCTTAAGTTCAAGAACTTCCAAGCTTCCAACCAAGCGTCCGATTCAAGTCTAAACAATCCGGATCACAACCAAACTTTGCACACAAGTTTCAAACAATAAAACGAACCTATTAAAAGTTCTGAAATAATAATCCGAATCCGATATTATCAAAGTCAACTTCAGGTCAAACTTATAAACTCTCCAAACCTTCAAGTTGCCAACTTTAGGCAAAATAGAGCCAAAACGTTCTAGGAACCTCCAAATTTAAATCCGAACATGCGTCTAAATTCAAAATCACCATAAAAACCTATTGGAACCATCAAATCCCCAATCCGAGGTCGTTTACTCAAAAGTCAAACCTTGGTCAATAATCTTGTCTAATCAAGTTCAAACCAACTGTCGGTGCCCAAACTCGGGGAGCGCGACCGGCGGTCAACTGAGTGAACCCGGACGAGCAAGCCTACTTGATTCCTTCTACACAATCTTACCCATGAACAATATAAAATCAATATTAAGAGAAATACATGAGGAGAGTGTAATGTTTCCCATTCTTTTCCCATTTATCAAAAGAAATTCATTTACTATTTCCAAAATATTGTGAGTTTATAGATATAATGAAAAACATGTTTGCCCAATAGCAACACTTATTTAATTCCCAACATCAAACAACACCCACAACCTGTCTACGGAGCCTCTAAGTATAACAGAAGAGTAGTATGGAAGTGCCGGCAACAAGGCCCCGACTATACCTCAAAACACAATGTACAACTCAAATGACATCAAGCTCGGAATAGAGTAGGGCTCACCAAAACCTGCTGAATAGAGAGTGACTGCTAACAAGAACCAAAACTGCCCGCTGATGAACCACCTGCATCCATTGAAGATGCAGCGCCCTCTGCAAAAGGGATGCTAGTACATATGGAATAGTACTAGTATGTAAAGCTAACCGTCCACTTTCAAAATAGAATGCCAATATAAGAAAGGGAAACCCATAGAAATAGTAAGTCACAATCAATGATATCCAAATGCCCAGTTAAAACATAATAATTTTCAAAATACGGAAATAATATATATATATTTGGTTGGGAGATCTTTAGCACCGATATACCACTGTTCACAATACCAATACCGCCGTACTTTTAGCACGGAGTCCGATCACGACCCGATCGGCTAGGCCATCTCATCTGAGACATCAACCACAATCACCATTTCCAGCACAATCACCACCATGTGTGCGACATGGTGTCCGATCACGACCCGATCGGCTAGGCCATCTCATCTGAGACATCAACCACAATCACCATTTCCAGCACAATCACCACCATGTGTGCGACATGGTGTCCGATCACGACCCGATCGGCTAGGCCATCTCATCTGAGACATCAACCACAATCACCATTTCCAGCACAATCACCACCATGTGTGCGACATGGTGTCCGATCACGACCCGATCGGCTAGGCCATCTCACCACAGTGCCGTGTGGATTGACATCATCCTTTTTTATCAATCATCTCATCCCAAATAAGGGGAATAATATCATCACATCGATCTCATCCCAATTAAGGGGAATAATTTTATCATATCAATATGAGAATTTTTCCCTCAATCACTCCTACACCGGCACGTGTAGTTTCGGGGTTAGGTTGTTACCTACCCTCCTAGGTGGCTAACGATACTCTCATAAACATTATTGATTTGCATACAAAGTAAACAACAATACAATGCATTTACCTCATCACTTTTTATACCGTATATAGCCTCATTGGTACTTTCAACCACTTACAACATCATTATTTCATTGGATCTCTTGGCCATACATATGATTCTTCTTTCATGGCACAATGGTCGTATTTCATATTTCACACTTTCATTTCTTTACTTTCATGGATCATCATCATAAATATCAATATATTTAATATTTCGAAAATCACAACTTTAGGTTCATTAATAATGAAGACTTTAAATACAATGGATTTCTTTCCAAGAAATGGAGTAAAATGATTGGGAATCGAAGCACAAGTTAAAATCATAAACGAGTAACACATATTTTATTCTTGAAATACTTTTTCCCAAGAAGGGCAATACACTATTTCCACTCACGAATATGTAAGAACGCAAAACACATTGAAAATACTCACAAAGCATAGCATTAGTTAAAACAGACACATATGAGCATCACTTGAGTACATAAGCTTTTAGGCAATTCTATTTTCGAAAATCTTTTGGAACAGTTGAATCAAAGCTCATTTCATAATCTTTCTCACATCATCTCATTTCATTGGCACAACTAGCCACAAGTAAAATTTTTATTCTTGGCACGATGGCCACACTTTATATCACCAACTCACTTCTTTCACTTTCGAGCAACTTTATATATTATCAAAAACAAGACATTTCCAATCAAGACTTTAGGTACACCTATGAGCAATTAAGAGCCTTAGGCATATCAAGTTTTTCTCACACAATTTGGCATACTAGCTTTCATTTGAAACACGACTCAAAGCCATAATATTTTAATATGCAACCCATACTTTGAACATATATCTTTCGACATAAGGCTCATTCGGAATAGTCAAGTTTATAAGGAATAACTCGGAACATAGGAATTAGGAACTTGAGCCAACCATACTTGAAACTTAAGGGAACATCATGGAATTCATTTCTAAAAGAGTAGTTTAGCCAACATACCTGGAATTTGCCCCTTAATAATACTACGGCGTTCCACCACACTAAACAACTTCAATCTACAACAATGTAACACAATTGGACTAATATTAGCAAGATTTCTATACTTTAAGTCATTCAGACTTTTTATCAAACATCTAGTGTGTATATCTTTCTACAACATCCTCCAATGGAATTTCTTCACATAACAACCACCTTCCATGCCAATGATTCACTTCACAATCATCTCTAGGCCCTCCACAACTTCCATTAGCACATGCATGCCCAACAATTCACTCATAACCCATAAATCTTATCAATTAATTCATTGTAAAATCTCTACAATAGCACCACAATCTAGGTTAGGCATTTGTGGTTTCCAATCACCATCCCATAACTCCTAACCCATATTTCATACATACATAATCACCATAGATTAGTTAGAGGTTGTAGACATACCTCTTGTAGTGAGACTCTTGAAAATCCCAACTTGTAGGGTTCTTGACCAATTTGGGAATTTGAATGGAAATCTATGGATCTTCAAGATTAATCCTAGTTAATATAGGTGTTTAGGAGTAGTAATCAACTCAAAATGCTCCAAAAAGATTACCTTGGTTCATGGGAGGGAAGTGTTGGACGGATTTCCTTTGATATGCAAGCCCTAGCTCAAAGAAATGAATTATCCCCCCTCTCTACTCAGCCTTGGGGGTATTTAATGGGCTCATACGTGTGTGATCGTGCACCTGAGGCAGAATACCCTCTAATATGCACAGCCGCGCATCTGGTCGCGCATATGGCATATGTCCGGTAAAATAGCCATAACCTTCTGTAGAAATATCCAAATGACGAATGGTTTGATGTGTTGGAAACCAGACTCAAAGGGCTTTAAGTTAATAGGTAGATCACCTCCTAAGTCTTTATAGTTTGGAGAAGCATGTGTTTGCAGTAGGATGTTGTGCGAATTGAGACACCCTTTTAACTTAATGTATCCAACTTGTTCCACACAAGTTCTTGCCATTCACAAAACTCCTTGGTATGTTCCAACACAACCTAAACATATATATAATCATTTCAAAATGATATAGTTCTATCCCATGGATCTCCTTTAATACTCAAATACGTTATTCCCAAATACCGTTGGCACACTTTAAAATATTAAATCATTAGAAATTTTTTAACGGGGCCTTACATTCTCTCCCGCTTAGGATCATTCGTCCTCGAATGAGGAGTAGAGTTCGCCCGAACACCTAACATAACTCGACTCTTCTTTCAAACATTTCAAGCTCCCAAATTTGACTAACTCCAAACTTTTTCAAAAATTTCGGCAGAGTCGCCCCTGTAATTGGGGCCTATCCACCTGCCAGAGAATCCCAAAACTACCCTAACAACATATCCATAACTCAAGAATGCATCACAGTATATATCAACAACACTGATCTCAACGTTAAGGGCATTACATTAACAGAAGTGGTATCTAGACATGAGTTGCACATATTTAAATCATAACACATAACAAGTACCCTTTTGAACCACAACCATTTGGTGGTATAGGCAAGTGAGAATACTTTCTTTACTTTGATGGCGGCATATCTCAATTTCCGGACTTATCTAACAGGAATGATAACTAGGTACCTCTTAAAAGCCAATTGCCCATTAACTTCACCTTTAATAGTTTCCACCGAAATGTTAGGCAAAGGATTTCCAACAACCTTCTAGAACCTAGATACATGATGCATCACGTGCATGGAGGACAACGATGGGAAACATCATACTCATAGTTTGACCTATTTCCTTCAATATTCCATAAGGCCTAATGTGTCTACACATACTTTACCTTCATTAACCATTCACCCAATATATTCATAGAGAAAATCTTGAGAATAACCCGTTCACTTTCTTCAACTCTAAATCCCTACGCCGAATAGCCAAACTAAGCCTTTTGCGACCTCTAACAATTACTCTAAGATGTGCTAGCTAGAATATTACCATAAAACTTCCTATCCAATATATTTGATCATCGGTTGATGCTTCTTCTTTGACATGTTTGATCCTTCAACCCCCATAGATTACTAGAAATAGAAACAACGAGGTTCGAGATTGGGTTGGATTTTTCAAGAATCCATCAATGTGCTGAGCAGGGCATTTTAAGAGGTTATATCCTAAGAGACATGAAGGTTTCTACCAATAGTGCTGACATGGTTACTCATTGTGATGACATCATTGATTCGACAAATGAGGCATAGAGTTTCCTAGTAGGCATTGATAATGTAGGGACCATGTTCATGATTCTGATATTTAAAAGAAATGAGTCATTTTAGACATGTGACACATGGGAGGCATGGTCGGGAGGATAAAGATATTAGCGTCGGTTATTCTTGGAAGACTATGAGTCATGAAAAGGACATCAACAATTGTTTAATTCCATATGTGCCTTGTTCGACAATAGTACGCCTCAAAGAGAAATAGCCAAGTACGTGACACCAGCCGCCTCTTGGAATGTAGGGAAAATCAGTTTAACTCGAAATGAGAATATTCTGGCACCCTGAATGTGATATGGGTTTCAAAATACATGTATTTGCATTATGCTCCTAACATTAACTAACACAAGGAATAGATATGACACAAGTCCATGATGATGAAAAAAGAAGTTGAACACTTGTGATATTATTATCATTCTGACAGTTTAACCCTTCACAATAGTTGATCCTATATGAGAGGACTAGAGATACAACAAACTTGTCTTTCAAATCAATATGCTCATCATATGTGCTAGAATCTGAAACATCCACCTAAAGTGGGGAGGAAAAGTCGTTGTAAGGCTGCTTAACTTTCAACCACACACGAGTGAAACCATGTAGCTAGGACATCTTAATGTTTGGATGAAATCATGTATTGGTTAGAGAGAATGTAACCTTTGCTATGATTTAGACATATCTCTGCCATAATAACTTTCAAGCCGCAATACCAGGCCACTTCATGGGCAACTACATTACTAGAAACAAAGTGAGCTACTTACTGCAGAATAACCTAAGTGGACATGAAAGTCATACTTAGATGGGAAAACAAAAAGATCTTCCTGTGACGAATTTGTGAAAATCTCAAATTTCCCAGAAACTTTTATGCGGACAAGTGACCCCTTTCAATTGACAGGTACACATATGATAGGTGCTGAGATATGCTCTCATGTTACTAGATAGTGGAAAGGATTCATGATAATATTCACAAAGGAGTGAAGTGATTGTTCAAACCATAAGATCCACATACACCGGAGAGAAAAAGAGTGGTTCAAGAAGGATCTCAACACTAGGCCGCTATACATTGGATTTGATACCACATAGGTAAGCTTTATGACGGTGCATGCATAAGCATAAGTGAGCAGATGTTATCCATTTGAATCAAAAGGCTCTTGTGAGAAATTCATCAGGTATAGTCCCTTGTTGAGAATTTAGGTAAGCAATGGGGAGTATTAACCTAGGGTTATAACTTATTCCAAGGAAATCATTATAGAACTCAATTCCTCCAGAGGTTGTAAATAAGAGAATTTGTGATAGAGTGGCTTCATGAATGCGTCTCATTTAGAAAGTAAGTACATTCAATGTTTTGTGATTAAATGTCTTGTTAAAACCGTGTTTATGAAGGCTCTTCAATATGGATGTACATATACAACAAGGAAAAATTATGCGTGTTCATAATGATGTACTAAGGAACGACTTACTTGATGACTTTAGATTGACGGGACAATGCCTTAACTGATGTCCCTCGACTCCACATCCGTAACATACATTGGTACCATAGTGACATACCCTTGAATGGCATCTCTTACACTTCACACAACGAGGATGAGGTCTGTTAAACTGACTCGCCCCACCGACCTTATATTTACCCTTTTTGCATACATCATAAGCATTCCCCTTATCCTTCTTCCAGGACCCCGTGATGGGATTAACAATCTCTGCAACAACTTGTTGTATGGACTTTTGGAATTGTCCAAATCTACCACCCCTAACACACTTCTGAGCATACTCACAACATGACGCAAAATGTTCCCGCCCGCATATCGGGCAGACCGGGATGGGTGTATCCAACCTAAGGGCATTTGTTCTTCTTGTGCCCCCCTTTACACAACCATAACATATTTCAAGAATCATCCAACATAAAATCGAGTGGCTCTTATTTCATATCAAACATTCCGGCTTATTGATGCCAATAATCCTTTTTCAAAACTTAGGTGCTCTCACCACATAATCCGGTGGTGCAGTAACATTAATAGGAACAAGGACACTTTCCCTATCAACTGGTTCTTTCATTCCCTCCTTGCTGCCTCGAACCCGTGGGTTACTCATATGGAAAATGAGATATGACAAGGAATTTAGCTTCCTATCTTGAGCTCTATCGCATGATCTGGAGTATCAAAGAAGTGTGAAATTCCTAAATGTCCAAGTATCCTCCTCATTATAGATGTGGTCGACAACACACCGATAAGAAGGACTTTACTATACACGGCTTTGAGACATCCTAGGAAATGTAAAACCTTAGTCTCTGATACCAAGTTTGTCACGCCTCAAACTCGAGGAGCGCGACCGACGCTCAACCGAGTGAACCTGGCTGAGCAAGCCTACTTGATGCCTTCTACTCAATATTACCCATGAACAATATAAAATCAATATTACGAGATATACATGAGGAAAGTGTAATTTTACCCATTATTTTCCCATTTCTCAAAAGGAATTCATTTACCATTTTCAAAATATTGCGAGTTTATAGATATAATGAAAAACATGTTTGCCCAATACCAACACTTATTAGTTTAATTCCCAACATCAAACACCACCCACAACCTATCTACGGAGCCTCTAAGTACAACAAAAGAGTAGTATGGAAGTGCCGGCAATAAGGCCCCGGCTATACCTCAAAACACAATGTACAACTCAAATAACATCAGGCCCGGAATAGAGTAGGGCTCACCAAAATCTGCTGAATAGAGAGTGACTGCTAACGAGGACCAAAACTGCCCGCTGATGAACCACCTGCATCCATTGAAGATGCAGCGCCCCCGGCAAAATGGACGTTAGTACATATGGAACAGTACTAATATGTAAAGCTAACTGTCCACTTTCAAAATAGAATGCCAATATAAGAAAGGGAAAACCATTGAAATAAGATGTCACAATCAACGATATCCAAATGCCCAGTTAAAACATAATAATTTTCAAAATACAGAAATAATATATATACTTTTGGTTGGGAGATCTTTAGCACCGATATACCACTATTCACAATACCAATTTCATAATACCAATACCACCGTACTTTTAGCATGAAGTCCGATCACGACCCGATCGGCTAGGCTGTCTCATCCGAGACATCGACCACAATCGCAATTTCAATTGCAATTTCCAGCTCAATCACCACCATGTGTGCGGTATGGTGTCCGATCACGACCCGATCGCCTAGGCCATCTCACCACAATGCCGTGTGGATCGACATCATCCTTTTTTATCAATCATATCATCCCAAATAAGGGGAATAATATTATCTCATCAATCTCATCCCAATTAAGGGGAATAATTTCATCATATCAATAAGGGGATTTCCCCCTCAATCACTCCTACATCGGCACATGTAGTTTCGTGGTTAGGTTGTTACCTACCCTTCCTCGGTGGCTAACGATACTCCCAAAAACATTATTGATTTTAATACAAAGTAAACAACAATACAATGCATTTACCTCATCACTTTTCATACCGTATATAGCCTCATTGGTACTTTCAACCACTTACAACATCATTATTTCGTTGGCTCTCTTGGCCATACATATGATTCTTCTTTCATGGCACAATGGCCGTATTTTATATTCCACACTTTCATTTATTTCCTTTCATGGATCATCATCATAAATATCAACATATATAATATTCCGAAAATCACAACTTTAGGTTCATTAATAATGAAGACTTTAAACACAATGGATTTCTTTCCAAGAAATGGAGTAAAATGATTGGCAATCGAAGCACAAGTTAAAATAATAAATGAGTAACACATTATTTATTCTTGAAATACTTTTCCCCAAAAAGGGAAATGCATAATTTCCACTCACGAATATGTAAGAACGCAAAACAACATTGAAAATACTCACAAAGCATAGCATTAGTTAAAACAGCCACATAAGGGCATCTCTTGAGTACTTAAGCTTTTAGGCAATTCTATTTTCGAAATTTGTTTGAAACAGTTGAATCATAGCTCATTTCATAATCTTTCTCACATCATCTCATTTCATTGGCACCACTAGCCAAAAGTAAAATTTTCATTCTTGGCACGGTGGCCACACTTTATATCACCAACATACTTGTATCACTTTCGAGCATCTTTATATATTATCAACAACATGACATTTCCAATCAAGACTTTAGGTACACATATGAGCAATTAAGAGCCTTAGGCATATCAAGTTTTTCTCACACAATTTGGCATACTAGCTTTCATTTGAAATACGACTCAAAGCCATAACATTTTAATACGCAACCCATACTTTGAACATATATCTTTCGACATAAGGCTCATGCGGAATAGCCAAGTTTATAAGGAATAACTCGGAACATAGGAGTTAGGAACTTGAGCCAACCATACTTGAAACTTAAAGGAACATCATGGAATTCATTTCTAAAAGAGTAGTTTAGCCAACATACCTGGAATTTGCCCATTAATAATACTACGACGTTCCACCACACTAAACAACTTCAATCTACAACAATGCAACTCAATTGCACCAATATTAGCAAGGTTTCTATACTTTAAGTCATTCAGACTTTTTATCAAACATCTAGTGTGAATATCTTTCTACAACCTCCTCCAATGAAATTTCTTCACCTAACAACCACCTTCCATACAAATGATTCACCTCACAATCATATCTAGGCCATCCACAACTTCCATTAGAATATGCATGCCCTACAATTCACTCCCAATCCATAAATCGTATCAATTAATTCATTTTACAATCGATACAATACCACCACAATCTAGGTTAGGAATGTGTGGCTTCCAATCACCATCCCATAACTACTAACACATATTTCATACATAAATAATTACCATAGATAAGTTAGAGATGGTAGACATACCTCTTGTAGTGAGACTCTTGAAAATCCCAACTTGTAGGGTTCTTGACCAATTTGGGAATTTGAATGGAAATCTATGGATCTTCAAGATTAATCCTAGTTAATATAGGTGTTTAGGAGTAGTAATCAACTCAAAATACTCCAAAAACATTACCTTGGTTCATGGGAGGGAAGTGATTGGACGGATTTTCCTTGATATGCAAGCCCTAGCTCAAAGAAATGACTTTTCCCCTCTCTCTACCCGGCCTTAGGGGTATTTAATAGGCTCCTACGTGCGTGATCGCACACCTGGTCGTGCAATCTAGTCGCGCACCTGAGGCAGAATACCCTCTAATATGCGCGACCACGCATCTGGTCGCACATATGGTATAGGTCCGGTAAAATGGCCATAACATTCAGTAGAAATATCCAAATGATGAACGGTTTGATGCGTTGGAATCTAGACTCAAAGGTCTTTATGTTGATAGGTAGATCACCTCCTAAGTTTTTATAGTTTAGTAGAAGCATGCGTTTGAAGTAGGATGTTGTGCAAATCGAGACATCCTTTCCAATTAGTGTATCCAACTTGTTCCACACAAGTTCTTGCCATTCACAAAACTCCTTAGTATGTTCCAACACACCCTAAACATATATATTCATTTAAACATGATATGGTTCTATCCTATAGGTCTCTTTAATACTCAAATACATTATTCCTAAATACCGCTGGCGCACTTTAAAATCTTAAATCATTAGGAAATTTTTAACGGGGCCTTAAATTCTCCCCCGCTTAGGATCATTCATCCTCGATGAGGAGTAGAGTCCGTCCCGAACACCTAACATAACTCGACTCTTCTTTTAAACATTTCAAGCCCCCAAATTTGACTAACTCCAAATGTTTTCAAAAATCTTAGCAGAGTGTCCCCTGTAGTGGGGGCCTATCCACCTGCCAGAGAATCCTAAAACCACCCTAAGAACATATCCATAACTCAACAATGCATCACAATATATATCAACAACACTGATCTCAACGTTAAGGGCATTACATTAACAGAAGTGGTATCTAGACATGAGTTGCACATATTTAAATCATAACACATAACAAGTACCCTTTTGAACCACAACCATTTGGTGATACATGCAAGCGAGAATACTTCCTTTACTTTGATGGAGGCAGATCTCAATTTTCGTACTTATCTAACAGGAATGACAACTAGGTACCTCTTATAAGCCAATTACCCATTAACTTCTCCTTCAATAGTTTCCACCGGAATGATAGGCAAAGGATTTCCAACAACCTTCTGGAACCTAGATACATGATGCATCGGGTGCATGGAGGACAACAATGGGAAACATCATACTCATAGTTTAACCTATTTCCTTCAATATTCCATAAGGCCTAATGTGTCTACACATACTTTACCTTCCTTAACAATTCACACAATATATTCATAGAGAAAATCTTGAGAATAACCCATTCACTTTCTTCAACTCTAAATCCCTACGCCGAATAGCCAAACTAAGCCTTTTGCGACCTCCAACAATTACTCTAAGATGTGCTAGCTTGAATATTACCATAAACTTCCTATCCAATATATTTTATCACAGGATGATGCTTCTTCTTTGACATGTTTGATCCTTCAACCCCCATAGGGTACTAGAAATAGGAACAACGAGGTTCGAGATTGGGTTGGATTTTTCAAGAATCCATCAATGTGCTGAGCAGGGCATTTTAAGAGGTTATATCCTAAGAGACATGAAGGTTACTACCAATAGTGCTGACATGGTTACTCATTGTGATGACATCATTGATTCGACAAATGAGGCATAGAGTTGCCTAGTAGGCATTGATAATGTAGGGACTATGTTCATGATTCTGATATTTAAAAGAAATGAGTCATTTTAGACATGTGACGCATGGGAGGCAAGGTCGGGAGGATAAAGACATTAGCGTCAGTTATTCTTGGAAGACTATGAGTCATGAAAAGGACAGCAACAATTGTTTCATTCCATATGTGCCTTGTTCGGTAATAGTAGGCCTCAAAGAGAAATAACCAAGTACATGACACCAGTCGCCTCTTGGAATGTAGGGAAAATCAGTTTAACTCAAAATGAGAATATTCTGGCACCCTGAATGTGATATGGGTTTCAAAATACATGTAGTTGCATTACGCTCCTAACATTAACCAACACAAGGAATAGATATGCCACAAGCAAATGAGGATGAAAAAAAGAAGTTGAACACTTGTGAGATTATTATTATTCTGGCAGTTTAACCTTCACAATAGTTGATCTTATATGAGAGGACTAGAGATACAACAAACTTGTTTGTCAAATCAATATGCTCATCATATGTGCCAGAATCTGAAACATCCACCTGAAGTATGTGCCAGAATATGCCACAAGCATGCGTTTGAAGTAGGATGTTGTGCGAATTGAGACATCCTTTCCACTTAATGTATCCAACTTGTTCCATACAAGTTCTTGCCATTCACAAAATTCCTTAGTATGTTACAACACACCCTAAACATATATATTCATTTCAAAATGATGTGGTTCTATCCCATGGGTCACGTTTAATACTCAAATACGTTATTCCCAAATACCGTTGGCGCACTTTAAAATCTTAAATCATTAGAAAATTTTTAATGGGTCCTTAACCAATTGGAGATCAACATCACCTCCCATATAACTCCTCATACCTTGTCTTTTGAGTACTAGACTAGTAACTGTTGTTGTAGGCAAACTACGCTAAGGGTAGAAACTGATCCCACTCGCCTCCAAAATCAATGACTCATGCTCTCAATATATCCTCCAAGATTTGGATGGTCCGCTTAGACTGCCCATCGTCTGAGGGTGAAATGCGGTACTCAACTCTACTTGCGTGTAACTCACGCTGAACAGCTCTCCAAAAATGTAAAATGAATTGAGTGTCGCGATCCGAGATGATAGAAACAGGTACAACATGTAAGCGAACAATCTCTGAAGTAGATCTCAGCCAACTTCTTTGAAGTGTAGGAAGTCATAACCAGAATGAAATGTGCCGACTTCGTCAACCGATCAACAATGACCCAAATGTCATCAAACTTCCTCAAAGTCTGGAAACCCTACCACAAAGTCCATCGTAATGCACTCCCACTTTCACTCTGCTATATCAATCTTCTGAAGTAAACCATCCGGTTTATGGTACCCATACTTGACATGTGATAGTTCAAATACTGTGAAACATGCCCAACAATGTCCTTCTTTATCTTCTTCTACCAATAATGCTGTTTCAGATCATGATACATCTTCGTAGCACCTGGATGAATAGATTACCGCGCACTATGAGCCTCCTGAAGAATCAACTCTATCAAGCCATCAACATTAGGATCACAAATCCGACCCTGAAGTTGCAACACTCCATCATCACAAATAGTCACCTCCTTAGCACCACATCGCAACACTGTGTCCTTAAGGTCAAGAAAATTAGGATCATCATACTAATGAGCCCTGATGCGCTCAAGCAAGGACGACTGCGAAATAACATAAGCAAGAACTATGTTGGGCTCAAAAATATCCACTCTCACGAACCTGTTGTCCAAAGCCTGAATATCCATAGCCAAAGGCCTCTCTATAGCTGGATTGAACGCCAAACTCCCCATACTCTCTGCCTTTCTACTGAAGGCATCCACTACCACATTAGCCTTACCTGGATGATACAAGATACTGATATCATAATCCTTCAACAACTCCAACCACCTCTACTGCCTCAAATCCAAATCCTTTTGCTTAAACAAATGCTAAAGACTATGATGATAAATATAAATCTCACAAGACACGCCATATAAATAATGCCTCCCAATCTTGAGCACGTCATAATTGCTGCTAACTCCAAATCATGAACCGAATAGTTTTTCTCATGGGGTTTCAACTGGAGCAATGCATAGGAAATCACCCTACTGTTTTCTGCTTCAACACACAACCAAGGCCAATGTGTGAAGTATCACAATAAACAATATACAACCTAGATCCAGAGGGTAATACCAAAACTTGAGCTGTAGTCAAAGCAGTCTTGAGCTTCTAAAAGCTCTCTACTAACTCATCAGACCATCTAAACGGAGCACCTTTCTAATACAACTTGGTCAGTAGAGCTGCAATAGATGAACCCCTCTACAAAGCAATGCTAGTAACCAACCAAACCCAAGAAACTCCTGATCTCAGTAGCGGTAGAAGGTCTGGGCCAACTCTTAAATGCCTCAATATTCTTTGGATCTACCTTGATCTCATCACAGACACCACGTGGTCTAATAATTCCACTAAATCCAACTAAAATTCACATTTGGGAACTTAGAATACAACTTCTTCTCCTTAGAATTTGAAGCACCATCCTCAAATATTATTCATGCTCCTCCCTTCTATGGGAATATACCAAGATATTATCAATGAACACAGTAACAAAAGAATCTAAATAAGGTTGGAACACACTGTTCATCAAGTACACGAAAGTTGCTGGGGCAACAGTCAAACCAAAAGACATCACCAAAAACTCATAATACCCATAGTGAGTCCTGAAAGACGTCTTAGGATTATTCGAATCCCTAATCTTCAGCTGATTATAACTCGATCTCAATTCAATCTTTGAAAACACCCTAGCACCCTGAAGCTGATAAAATAAATCATCAATGCGAGGTAGTGGATACTTGTTCTTGATGGTAACCTTGTTCAACTGCCTGTAGTTAATACACATTCTCATGGAACCATCCTTCCTCTTCAAAAATAACACCGGTGCATCCCAAGGAGAAACACTCGGCCCGATGAACCCCTTATCCAACAACTCTTGCCATTGCTCCTTCAACTCAGCTAGAGCCATGTGATACGATGGAACAGATATAAGCTGAGTGCCCGGCACCAAATCAATACCAAAATTTATATCCCTATCGGGTGGCATATGCCCGATAGGTCTGCAAGGAACACATCTGGAAACTCTCTCACTACTGGAACTGAATCAACAATAGAAGTATCGGCACTAATATCCCTCACAAAATCCAAATACGTCAGACATCCCATTTCAACTATCCATTGAGCCTTTAGAAAACAAATTACTCTACTAGGAATCTGACCCAAAGTACCCATCCATTTCGACCTTGGAAACCCGGCATAGCCAATGTCACAGTCTTAGCGTGATAATTCAGAATATCATGATACAAAGATAACCAATTCATACCCAAGATCACCTCAAAGTAAACCATATTAAGCAATAAAAGATCAATCCTAGTCTCATAACCTCAAATAGTAACCACACAAGACCGATACAGATGATCTACCATAATAAAATCACCAACAAGTGTAGATACATGTACATGGATATTAAGGTAACCACGAGGCATATCCAAATAGGGAGCAAAATATGATGACACAAAAGAATAAATGAAACCAGGGTCAAATAATACTGAAGTATCCCTGTGGCATACTGAAACAATAGATGTGATCACAACATCTGAAGCAATGGCCTCTGGCCTGTCCGAAAATGCATAACAACGGGCATGTCCTCCACCTAACTGGTTGTCTGGGTGGTGTAGCTGCCTACGATGGAACTATGGACTGGGTTCCCTATCATAGTACACTACTCAGAAGCCTGGGGCAATCCTTTTTGAGATGAATCAAGGCCCCACATTCAAAACAACCCCTCTTTTTGCGAAGCTGCTAACTCTATGGCTTCCCCTAAGAATTTGAATATATGCCCGAAGAACCTTGAGCATATGGAGCAAGGTATGAACTTTATGATGGCAGTGCACTAAAAGATGACTGGCCTAGGCGAACACTGCATAAATTGTGGTTGACTAAAGAACTATGAGGAACCTGATGAACTAATTGAACATGACTGAAAGAATAGCCTCTACTGTGTTGCCCTTAGCCTCTATATGAGGCACTACTGAAAACACTTGAACCACAAGTCCTCTTGGTATCCTGCTCCTCTCACTCCTGCCTGCGCATACGCTCTAGGCGCGTTGCAATCTCTACAACCTAATGAAAAGTGGTATCAGTCTCAATCTCTTGGGCCATGAGATACCGGATATCAATGTTGAGGCCCTCAATGAACCTCTCGACCTTCTCTCTGTCACGACCTAAAATCACGTGAAGGGCACCCGACATACTACTTGACCCGAGCGAATCAAACCATATGATGCACCCAAATTATATGCATGAAAACCAATTTAACTGCGGAAGCTCTTTGAAAATTATATATATATTCAAGTTAAATTATAGAAAACATTTTCCAATGCAAAATTATACATGAAGCCTTTTATCATAATAATAAGATCAAATATGTAATGACCCGGCCTATCGTTTTGAGTATTATAGCCTCGTTCCCCTATTTATTGCTTCTTCTATGTTCATTTGTGGTTATGGGACTTTCCGGGGTAGTTGGTTTGGTTCCATGGGTGTTTCGGAGTGAATTGGGATAATTAGTCCCAAGGTTGAAGGCTTAAGTTGAGATTGCTTTCGTGAAGATTTGAGAGGCACAAGATTAGCGATCGCGATTAGGATGATGTGTTCTCATATAAGAAGTGTTCAGCTAGGGCTTCTTACATGATCGCGGAAGGTTTCCCGCATTCACGAAGGGGCAGGATGTTGAACATCACGTTTGCGAGCTAGGTCTCGCATTAATGTAGGTTAATTCTGAGACAAATATTATTTGTTCTTCGCGATCGCGACGTAGGTCCCGCGATCACGATGCATATGCCTGGGCAGACTATATCGTACTCTATTTCAAGGGCTTGGTTTATTTTAATATATTTTGTGTTGTAGAGCTCGGTTTTGGGCGATTTCGGTGGGGATTTTCATGATTTGGATCAAGGTAAGTGTTTTTGACTTGGATTTGTCCATTATTCATGGTTCCATCTTTGTTGTTATCATTTAATTGGTGATTTAAATTGGAGAAATTGAGGATCTTAGTAAAAACTTTCCTAAAATATAAATTGAGGATTTGAAGGTCGATTTAAAGTCGGAATTGGATGAAATTGGTATGGTTGGACTCATAATCAAATGGGTGTTCGGAATTTGTGAGTTTAATCAGGTTCCGAGGTGCGAGCTCGGGGTTGACGTTTTTTATTTTGATTAAAGATCTTAGCTTTATTATTTGGATTTGATTCCTATGGCTTCTATTGATTATATTAAGTTAATATGGCTAGATTCGGATCGTTCGGAGGTTGATACCCGCGGGAAGGGCTTGTTAGCAGAGTGATTTGGCTTGCTTGAGGTAAGTATCTTACCTAAACTTGGTTGAGGCACTAGTTGCCTGAATTATTTGTGATAGCTACGTGCTATGAGTGGCACATATGTGTGGGGTTGAGCCTATATGCGTGCTCCGGGGTACTATTTCCATGCTCGGGGCAGTGCTTAGGCTATGATATGCCTTGAATTGACTGCTAATATTCAAGCTGTGATGTTCCTCCTATTTGTACCCCTCTGGAGTTATTTGTACCACATTTGAGGTTTCGTTGAGGTTATTCTTCCGATTAAACCTGATAAATTGCTATTTCGTGATGAAATTGTCTGTTCTAGATGTGATAGCACACATTGCTCATGCCTACACCATAGCATGTTATTTATACCAATCTAGGAGTATGAAACGTGATTATCATTGATTATGTACATGTATTCTCGTATATTTTCTTCCTATGTGTTATGATATGGACTGGTAGCCTACGACCAAGCCGGGTGGATTATGACTATTGGCACGTGAGTTGTTCGTGCAACACGTGAGTTGTCTGTACGGATCTAGATATTGATATTATAGGCACGTGAGTTATCCGTGCAGCGCGTGAGTTATCCGTGCAATTGATATTATTAACATACGAGTTTTCTATGCAACACGTGAGTTGTCCGTACAACGTGTGGATATGGATCCATCCCCCTAGGGTCACCCTCTCATGTTTTTCTCTTGATGGTGTACACATGGATTTGAGGAAATTCTAGCCAGTGTTGTTTTTGGATTTTGCATTTAATCTTTACTTGCAATTTTCGTGGTCACTTACCTGATTTATTTGCATATCATCTTTATATACTGTATCATTGACTGGGCAGAGAATTTGAGTAATTGCACACATATAGATGGTTCCTTCTATGCCTTATGACTAGGTCACTTTATTGTTCTGTACTTGTTAAATTGATGAAACTGTACATGTTATTGCAAGTATCATTTATAATTCTTGCTTTTTTTACCTCGTTGAGGTTAGTTATGATACTTGCTGAGTACATTGAGTCAGTTGTACTCATGCTACACTCTGCACTTAATTGTGCAGATCTAGGTATCAGACCGAGTCATCAGTAGCCGAGGCTTGTAGTAGAGTTGATTACGGAGGGACGAGGTAAACCTATATTCTTGACCATAGTCTTGATGTCTCTTTCTTTATGTACTATTGTCTTTATTTCAGACCGTATTGTACTTGATTATTTTAGACTTGTATTTCTGTAATAGATCCCATGACTCTGTATTTAATTATTTCTAGGGGATTTATCATGTATTAGCGGTAATGTGTTATATTAAGGTTTCAGACTCATGTTATCTATGCCTTTTCTCCTGTTATGGTTTATTATTGTTATGTACGGCTTGACTATCAAGTGTGTTAGGCTCCATTATGACTGGTTGAGTTTTAGGCCGTGACAAGTTGGTATCAGAGCCCTAGGTTCATAGGTATTACGATTCATGAGCAATAGAGTCTCGCAAATCGGTACAGAGACGTCTATACTTATCTTTGGGAGGCTACCGAACTGCTAGGAAACTTCACTTTCTTACATTCTTGTCGTGCGGGTTTGGTATTTTTGAAGTTTAAAACTTGATTCTTTTATACTCTTACAGATGGTAAGGACACGTGTGACCGAATCAGGCGGACGACCACCAGTACCACTTGTTAGGGCCGCGAGAGGCTGGTGCCTCGAAAGAGGCCTAGGTGTGGCTCGTACTACAGCCAGAGCAGCACCTATGGAGCCATGAGTTGCTCCAGCTGAGGAGTAGGTACTAGATATTATTGAGCCGGTAGGACCAGCTCAGGAACGAGCAGTGTCCATCATCATTCTTGGCCTTAAAGAGGCCTTATCCTAAATTTTGATTGTGTGCACAAGCCTGGCTCAGGCGCTTTCGATTCCAACTACACCAGCCACCTCACAGGCTGGGAGAGGTGCCCAGACTCCTGCCGCCCGTACTCTAGAGTAGCTAGCTCAGGGTCACCAGACACCGGGTGTATTGCCAGTTTAGCCGGTTGCTGCTGCTCGAGCTGAGGTTGGTCCACTTATGATTGATGAGGAGCAAAAGAGGTTAGAGCTGTTTGGGAGGCTTAAGCCTCCAGAGTTCAGTAGAGCAGGGTTAGAGGATGCTCAAGATATTCTAGATAGGTGTTAGCAGGTTCTTCACACAACAGGTATTTTGGACACTAGTGGGGTTGCATTTATTACTTTTCAGCTGACATGGGCAACTTATAGATGGTGGCAAACTTATAAGTTGAGCAGGCCAGCCGACGCAACGCCACTTATATGGAATGAGTTCTCAGTTCTCTTCTTAGAGAAGTTTGTCCCACAAATTGCAGAGAGGAGTTACGTAGGCAGTTTGAGCAGCTACGCCAGGAGGGTATGACAGTGACTCAATATGAGATGAGGTTTGCAGATTTGGCTCGTCATGCAGTATGGTTGGTTCCCACTAAGAGGGAGAAGATTAAGAGGTTCATTGATTGCCTCAATTATGGTTTACACTTCAGTATGGCTCGAGAGGTTGCGACGGATGCTCGATTTGACCAAGTTGTCGAGATTACGGGATGCTTAGAGCAGGTTCGCAGGCTGGAGCGTGAGGAGTGAGAGGCTAATAGGCCTGGTAGTTCAGGTGGTTTTAGCAATGCCTTATTTGTAGGCCAGTCTCATTACAGTAGAGGTCATCCTTCTAGACCCGTTCAGGCAGCTCGCCATATTCCTCGTGGTTCTTCAGTTAGCCACAGTTCCTATAGTGCACACCCAACTCATTCATCATTCAGTGCATTGCCGACACAGAGCTCTTACCATGCCTCATCTGCACAGCGTTCCTCAGGCAGCTATTCAGATTATCAGGGTCAACAACACCATCAAAAGAGAGGTTGTTTTGAGTGCGGATACTTGAGTTATCTCAAGAGAGATTGCCCAGACTATTGAGTAGGGTTCCACAGTAGAGCTCTCAGCCTATGATTTCAGCACCAAATGTTGCACCACCTGCACAACTAGCTAGGGGTGGGACACAGTCATCATGAGGTTGCCCTAGAGGGGGAGGTCGATCAGGTGATGGTCAAGCCCGTTGTTATGCATTTCCAGCCAGGCCAGAGGCAGTTGCTTCTGATGCCGTGATCACAGGTATTGTTTCAGTTTGCCACAAGGAGGCTTTGGTATTATTTGACTCTGGTTCCACTTATTCATATGTGTCATCATTCTTTGCTCCTTATTTGGATATACACCGTGATTTTTTTATTTATGCCTATTCATGTATCTACATCGGTGGGTGATTATATTATTGTGGACCGTGTGTAGTAGTCGTGTGTGGTGACTATTGGGGGATTATAGATGAGAGTTGATCTTTTACTACTTAGCATGGTGTGTTTTGACGTGATTTTAGGCATGGGTTGGTTGTCACCATGTCACGCTATTTTGGATTGTCACGCTAAGACCGTGACGTTGGCGATACCGGGATGCCTAGGGTTGAGTGGAGAGGTTCCCTCGATCATGTTTCTAGTAGAGTGATTTCATATTTGAAGTCTCAACGGATGGTTGAGAATGGATGTCTGGCATATTTGGCTTTCGTAAGGGATGTTAGTGCTGATGCTCCTACCGTTGAGTCATTTCCGGTAGTGAGAGATTTCCCAGATGTATTTCCTATAAACCTGTTGGTGCATTCCACCCGATAAGGACATCGATTTTGGTATTGATGTGGTGTTGGGCACTCAGCCTATATCTATTCCACCATATCGCATGGCACCAGCGGAATTTAAAGAGTTAAAGGAACAACTTCAGGAGTTTCTTGATAAGGGCTTCATCAGGACAAGTGTGTCGCCTTGGGGTGCACCAGTTCTATTTGTGAAGAATAAGGATGGTACTATGAGGATGTATATTGAGTACCGGCATCTAAACAAAGTTACAATTAAGAACAAGTATTCACTACCGCGCATTGGTGACTTAATTTGATCAGCATCAAGGTGCTAGAGTGTTCTCGAAGATTGATTTGAGTTTGGGGTATCATCAATTGAAGATTCGAGAATCATATATTCTAAAGATCGCTTTCAGGACACGCTATAGGCACTATGCGTTTCTTATGATGTCTTTTGGGCGGACCAATGCCCCAACAACCTTTATGCACCTGATGAACAGTGTGTTCCAACCGTATCTTGATTCTTTCGTCATAGTATTCATTGATGATATATTGGTGTACTGAAACAACTAGGAGGATCACGAGTAACATTTGAGGATCGTACTCCAGACCTTGAGGGAGAAAAAGCTATATGCTAAATTCTCCAAGTGTGAGTTCTGGCTTGATTCGGTAGCGTTCTTGGGCCACATAGTGTCTAGTGAGGGGATCAAGGTGGATCTAAAGAAGATTGAGGCAATTCAGAGTTGTCCTAGACCGTCTTCAGCTATAAAAATTCGGAGCTTCTTGTGTTTGGCAGGTTATTATCGCCGTTTTGTGGATCGTTTTTCGTCCATTATTTCACCTTTGACTAGACTGACCAGAAGGGTGCTCTATTTATATGGTCCGACGAGTGTGAGGTGATCTTTCAAAAGCTCAAGAGTAGATAGACCACATCCCCAGTGTTGGTGTTGCCTACAGGTTAAGAATTTTACACCGTGTATTGTGATGCATCACATATTAGGCTTGGCACGGTGTTAATGCTGGACGGTAGGGTGATTGCTTATGCGTCCCGACAATTGAAGGTGTATGAGAAGAATTACCATGTGCATGACTTAGAGTTGGCAGCTATTGTTCACACATTGAAGATAGTGGAGATAATTAGAGTTGCTGAAAGATTATGATATCACCATATTATATCACCTTGGGAAGGCCAATGTGGTGGCTAATTCATTGAGTATGAAGGTTGAGAGTATGAGCATTTTGGCATATTTTCCGATAGAAGAGAGGCCCCTAGCCATGGATATTCAGGCCTTGACCAATCAGTTTGTGAAATTGGATATTTCAGAGCCCAACCATGTTCTTTCTTATATTGTGGCACAATCATCATTGTTGGAGCGTATCAAGGCTTGCCAATTTGATGATCCTCACTTGTTGGTGTTGAAGGATACGGTGCAGCGGGGTGGTACTAAGGAGGTTGTGATTGGTGATAATGGTGTTATGCGGCTTCAAAGCCAAATTTCTGTTCCAAATATGGATGGGTTGAGAGATTTGATATTTGAGGAGGCTCACAGTTCGTGCTATTCCATTCACCTAGGTGTCACGAAGATGTACCGTATCTTGAAACAACACTATTGGTGGCAAAGAATGAAGAAATATATTGTTGCTTATGTCTCTTGGTGTTTGAATTGTCAACAGGTGAAGTATGAGCATCAGAAATCGGAAGGGTTGATTTAGAGATTAGAGATACCAGAGTGGAAGTGGGAGCATATCAATATGAATTTTGTGGTAGTCTTACCACAAACCTTGAATAAATATGACATAGTCTAGGTTATTGTGGACCAGTTGACTAAATTTTCACACTTCATTCCGGTGGTGACTTCCTATTTTGCAGAGCAGTTGGCTCAAATTTATATCCGGTATATTATCTGCTTGCATGGCATGCCTATTTCTATCATTTCTGACCGAGACACGCAGTTCACATCGTAGTTTTGGAGAGTAGTACAGTGAGAGTTGGGCACACGAGTTGAGTTGAGTAAAACATTCCACCCTCAGACGAACGGGCAGTCCGTGTGCACTATTCAGATTTTGGAGGATATATTTCATGTATCTGTTATGGATTTTGGAGGTTCATGGGATTAGTTTCTTTCATTATCAGAGTTCGCCTACAAAAGCATCTTCTAGTTGAGTATCCAAATGGCTCCTTGTGAGCCTTATATGGGAGGAGATGTCGTTCTCCAGTTGGTTTGGTTTGATCCTAGGGAGGCTAGGTTGTTGGGCACTTATTTAGTCCGTGATGCATTTGATAAGGTGAAGGTGATCCAGGAGCGACTTCATATATCACAGTCCAGGCAGAAGAGTTATGTCGATAGGAAGGTTCGTGATGTTGCATATATGGTAGGTGAGAAGGTTTTGCTCAGAGTTTCGCCCATGAAGGGTGTAATGAGGTTTGGTAAGAAGGGCAAGTTGAGCCCTCGGTATTTTGGTCCTTTTGAGGTGCTTGAGAGAGTGGGAGATGTGGCTTATAGACTTGCATTGCCACCTATTCTATCAGGTGTTCACCCAGTGTTTCATGTTTCTATGCTTCGAAAGCATTATGGTGACCCGTCACATATTTTGGACTTTAGCACGGTACAACTAGATGGGTATCTGACTTATGATGTGGAGCCGGTGGCCATTTTGGACCGACAAGTTTGAAAGTTTAGGTCAAAGAATATAGTATCAGTGAAAGTTCGCTGGGGAGGTCAGTCGGTCGGGGAGGACACTTGGGAGATCGAACAGGAGATGTGGAGGAGACTCCAGGTATGCTTTTAGACCCGTTCGAGGACGAACGTTTGTTTAAGAGAGGGAGAATATAATGACCCGGCCGATGGTTTTGAGTATTATTGACCTGTTCCCCTACTTATAGCTTATTCTATGTTCATTTGTGGTTATGGGACTTGCTGGGGTGGTTGATTTGGCTCCAAGGGTGTTTCGGAGTGAATTGGGATACTTCGTCCCAAGGTTGAAGGCTTAAGTTGAAAGAGTTGGCCGGAGTTTGACTTTTGTGTAGACGATTCCGTAATAGAGTTTTGGTAGTTACTATAGCTTCTTATGGTGATTTTTGACTTAGACATATGTCTGAATGTTGATTTGGAGGTCTGTAGGTTGATTTGATGCTTTCTGGCAAAAGTTGGAAAGTTGAAGGTTTGGAAGGTTGAGAGGTTTGACCGAGAGTTGACTTTGTTGATATCGGGTTCGGATTTTGGTTTCGAGAGTTGGAATAGGTCCATTGTTTCATTTGGTACTAGTGTGCAAAATTTGAGGTCATTCAGAGTTAATTTGATATGATTCGGTATGAGTTTTGGAAGATGAAAGTTCATTAGGCTTGAATTGGGGTGTGATTCGTGATTTTGGTCATGTTTGATGTGATTTGAGGCTTCGAGTAAGTTCGTATAGTATTTTATGACTTGTTGTTATGTTTGAATAGGGTCTCGGGGCTCTCGGGTGTGATTCGGATAGACTACATACCATTTCCTTCATGTTTGGGACTACAGTTGTGAGGTTCTGGTTTCCTTCATCACGATCGCGAAGAGGTTGTCGCGATCGCGGAAAGCCTTTTATTGGCAGGGGGAAATTTTAAACGTGTTCGTAATGTTGAGCTCGTATTCACGAAGTTTTGAGAGGCACAAGATTCGAGATCATGGTTAGGATGACGTGTTCGCGTATAAGAAATGTTCAGATGGGGCGTAAGATTTTAAGCTTACGCGATCACAAAAGGTTGATAGCTTTCGCGAAGGGGCAGGATGTTGAACATCGCATTCACGAGCTGGGTCTCGCGTTCGCGTAGGTTAACTCTGGGCCAGAGATTATTTGTTCTTCGTGATCGTGACGTAGGTCCCGCGATCGCGATGCCTATGCCTGGGCAGACTATGTAGTACTCTATTTCGTGGGCTTGGTTCATTTTAACATATTTTGAGTTGTAGAGCTCGATTTTGGGCAATTGTGGAGGGAATTTTCATGATTTCGATCGAGGTATGTATTTTTGGCTTGGATTTATCCATTATTCATGATTCCATCTTTATTTTAACTATTTAATTGGTGATTTGAATTGGAGAAATTGAGGATTTTAGTAAAAACTTTCCTAAAATGTAAATTGAGGATTTGAAGGTCGATTTGAAGTCGAAATTGGATGAATTTGGTTTGGTTGGACTTGTAATCGATTGAGTGTTCGGAATTTGTGAGTTTGGTCAGGTTTCGAGGTGCAGACCCCTCGTAGACTTTTTGATTTTGACTAAAGATCTTAGCTTTATCATTTAGATTCGATTCCTATGAATTTTATTGATTATATTAAGTTAATTTGGCTAGATTTAGGTCGTTCGGAGGTTGATACATAACGAGCGCAAAACACACACTTAACTTGTGCTCACTAGTCTAAGATAGTATAGTATAATATCATGTCCACATGGATTGAATTTAAACAGTATTATAGTAGTTTGTAGCTAGATTGCTATCCAGGAGGATCAACAATGGAGATTTATATGAATTCTAACTACAATTAACTAAGAATCTAAAGTTATTGACTAATGACAATCGCAACAAAGGTAAGCAAGGAAGTCATCAATGGAAGAAAATATGGGTTGATAGGATAGGTGCAAGATAATTGTTCGGGATCTAACTCTAGATAATTCACTTCTAATATTCAAGTGAGTCTCTCGAATTCACTTAATTATCAATACAATTATTTAGTAGAAACGTCTCTCTCGATTAAGTCGCAACTTCATAATATGTACCAAATTAAGCTCGGTGAAGATATGCAAGAATTCGTAATGGATAAGTCTTTAGGAAAACCTCTTTCGATTATCATCCTAGCTAGGTTTAATCAAGGATTCAACTAGCCTCTTTCGATTACTTAAAAGAATATATGAACTCAACCAACAATATAGTTCAAATATATCACAAGTTATGCCTCTCTCAATTACAAGAACAAGTGAACATAGATGTAACAATTAAATCTTCCAAAAACGATTCAAATACATAAAAATAGAGTTATAATCCAACTTAATCCTTGGGCTTTTACTTAGACTTCAAAGCTCCAAAATAGCATGACTTCCTGCCACAATATCTACATAGCTCAGAATCACTCATGCATGGCATAAAACACACAATAAGTGTAAAACACGCCTAATTAAAGCTCAACATAAGTAAAGTGCAGTAAATTAGAGTGCAATAAGCGACTAAAATATGAGATTATAGCCTACCATCAACACCCCACAGTTAAACCATTGCTCATCCTCGAGCAATCAAACTACACTTCACATAGACAGGACCTTTTTAAACAACTCTCCTAACTTATCACACAAAGAATAATAGAACATATTAAGCACAAGATCGTAACATCCTCGTTTTAAGAGTTGACTCAACAACACCATGCATTTTTCACAACCTGCTCACTTACTCTAACATAGAGGTCAATGACATTACCATTCCTTCATGAATCAAGTGCCCTCACACAAGAATAGAGAGTAGTTCCACAAACAATAAAGTTTAAGAACAATTAGGAACTCAAGATAGGAAGAATTCGCTCACTCTTAGAACAACATTCATATGAAACAAAAGATGTACCATAAGCTTGCCCGTAGTATACTACTCTACTAATGGAGCTTATTTAGTCAAGGATCAAGTAGGACTTTATTTATTTGTAATGTAGGCTGTGGGATGGGTAAGATACCTACACCTCCCTAAGCACTTTAATAAATACAATTGACCGTTCAAAACTCCATACTTAAGTCAAACCATAACTTCGCCTTTACATCAATATATGTCAGCTCCCAGCTTCTCTAAGCACAAATACATCAAGAGTTACCACTATCAATGAATATAAACTATTTTTTTCTTCATTTTCTTTTTCAATTAAAGTGGCTCATACTTTTTAACAATAGTGCACCTTTCTTCTTAATTCAATAGTTCCACTCAAAAGACAAACCAACCACCACACACTTCAACCTTTACAAAGTTCATAGCAAATTCAAGTGCCCACGAGAGTTAAAAAGGTTCGAATAGTTGGTCAATTCAAACAAAAGGGTAAGGCTTGTAATGTGGTTTCCAAAGAAACATGATTACAGGCTCAATGGGGTTAACTACGATACATAATAATTTGGTGGGTAAACTATAAAGCTGGCTCAACAAAGAAACACATATATCACTTCCAACACTAAAAAAACTACTATTTCACTTTGCAAACACACGGGGCAAGTTCTAGACATCAAATGTAATGCACAGAATACACGAAACCTCACACACACATGGCACATAACTCACTCAGGATCGAACTCATCAAGACACTCTCATCAAAGTAGTTAAGCAAAGTTAAAATCATACAATTTATGATGCTTATACAAGAGTCAGAAACTAAGCCTAAGCGTCACACTAAAGCACATACTATTCTCAAGGCATAATGAAGTCAAGAGATATTGCTTTCATTTAAAATCACAGCACAATATCTCCTACTCCAAAACAACACAACTAACTAAACCCGGTTCAAACAAAACCCTTGGAAAATAACCGCGGCACAAAGTAAAACCAAGGAAAAAATTATTATACTACCTACTGAAAAATAATATATATATAAAAAAAATTTCGACTTTAAAAATTTCAATCAAACAAAATGCAAACACACACAGGAAACGAAAACAAACAGTTATTTACATATTTTCACCCCCACACCACACTTTAAATTTTAGCATATCCCCATGACACACAAATAAAAAGCAAGAGGTAAAGAAACCCCCCCTGAACATTTTTTGCTTCCAAGAACTTGTGAACTCCACCCTTAATTCTGAATTCATTTTTCGTTTTCACTCCTTGGGATTCTATACGGAGCTCATAAGGCCAAAGTCCTTTAGGAATTTTTTAAAGACCCACTCTTTTCTTTCTTTCTTGGCCTCATTTTGAGCGGTGGATTGTTCTTGTAGGATTATCCTCAATTTGTTTCTACATTCATCCACAAGATCAATCCATGCCTATTCCTGTAAATGCCCAAAAATAAAATCCACATGATCAAGGTTAGAATAAGAAAATGAAGAAGAAGGGTCATGTGAGTGTTCCTCTGGTATGTCCAAGACCATTTATTCCTCATTCTCTTCTAATAAAAATTATGGTTGTGGATAGGTGGATGTGGATTTGAACTCTTCTTTTATTGATGCACAATCAACCCAAGCCTCATCTTCAATCATCTTAGTTGAAAAAGAGTCCTCTTGTAGAGTGGACAACTCACTCTGTAGATGTTCATCATCTCGGGTAGGCTCATGTTCATACAGCATCTCTTCCATATATTCACCATTACAATGTAATGAGCTTTCTGAAAGTGTACTTATTATTTGACTCACTTGCATTGTTAGGTTGTGAATGGCTTCATCATCTTGTGTAAATCTCTCTTCCACCTTATTAATGAACTTATACATAAGCTCTTCTAAACTAACATTCTCCGCTTGAGGTGGTTGTCTCACTTCGCTTTCATTCCAGTCATAATAAGGGTATTCATCCCAACCATAGTAAGAATTATGCGCATATGAATCCTCATACTTGTACGGACTAGAGTCAAAGTGAGAGTGTTCAAAAGATGAACCATAGGAAGAATACCTACATGCTTGACAATCGACCCATAGATGATTTCCACCGCATTTAAAACACATAGCAGACCGCTGACAATATTCAACTGCTAACTCTTCAACCGTACTCTTAGGCTGGTTGCACTCCATCTTTACAATATTTATAGTTCAGTATCAAGAATGTGTTCTTCAAGATTTCTTAAACAAAAGAAATCTTGAAGAGAAGTTAACATAACAAAACTAAAATTAAGAGAAAGAAAGAGAAAATATAAAAGCTAATTCCTAAATTAGCACTACAAACTATTTCAAACACCATTGATTGCCAGTCCCCGACAACGACGCCATGTAATGAATGCAAAACACACACTTAACTTGTGCTCGCTAGTCAAAGATAGTATAATATAATATCGTATCCACATGGATTGAATTTAAATAGTATTATCGTAGTTTGTAGCTAGATTGCTATCTAGGAGGATCAACAGTGGAGATTTATATGAATTCTAACTACAATTAACTAAGAATCTAAAGCTATTGACTAATGACAATCGCAACAAAGGTAAGCAAGAAAATTATCAATGGAAGAAAATATGGGTTGATAGGATATGTGCAAGATAATTGTTCGGCATCTAACTCTAGATAATTCACTTCTAATGTTCAAGTGAGTCTCTCGAATTCACTTAATTATCAGTACAATTGTTTAGTAGAAAATCCTCTCTCGATTAAGCCTCAACCTTAATATGTACCTAATTAAGCTCGGTGAATATATGCAAGAATTCGTAATGGATTGGTCTTTAGGAGATCCTCTTTTGATTATCCTCCTAACTAGATTTAATCAAGGATTCAACTAGCCTCTTTCGATTACTTAGAAGAATCTATGAACTCAACCAACAATATAGTGCAAATATATCACAAGTTATGCCTCTCTCGATTACAAGAACAAGTGAAAATAAATGCAACAATTAAATCTTCCAAAAACGATTCAAATACATAAAAGTAGAGTTATAATCCACAAACAACCATCAATACACCAAATCCATCAATATCAAATGGTTCTACTCCATAGACATAGAGAATATCTTCACAAATGAAACAAAAGTATAAGAAAACATAAATACAATCCAAACCCGGATCTTGAGTGAGGAAGGAAGGATGAAATCCTTGTGCTCTTGCTTCTCCCTCTTCCCCTTAGCTTCCTTAGGTCTAAGGTATGTCAAAAGTGCCCCAAAAATGGTGTTTTGGTGTATTTAAGCCGCCCCCACAACAAACCCCGAATGAAACTACCCTTTTCTTAGCGAAATAGGACTCTTCCCGGATAGGACATGCGCGACCGTGCACCTGGAGACCTTCTCGCGCACTTGGTCGTGCATTTCTCACATTGTTCTACCCCAAGTGTGCACCCAGTGTGCGCTCACGCACCTGGGTGGTATCAGTTGGGAAATTAGAAAAATGTAAAACATGAAAGTTATAGCCCTTTTAAATATATTTCAAACGATATATTGTGGAGCCAAACGGATTTCTGAGCGAAACGTTATGTGCATTTTACTGGCCAATGCGCAGTATGCCTACTCGATTCTTCATTTCGTTCTTAAAGTGCACTATCATATGTTGATTTCCGAACACGATCCCAACTTAATCCTTGGGCTTTTACTCAGACTTCAAAGCTCCAAAATAGCATGAATTCATGTCACAACATCTACATAGCTCGGAATCACTTCTACATGGCATAAAACACATAATAAGTGCAAAACACACCTAATTAAAGCTCAACATAAGTAAAGTGCAGTGAATTCGAGTACAATAAGCGACTAAAATATGAGATTATAGCCTGCCATCAATACACCGCACTTAAACCATTGCTTGTCCCCTAGCAATCAAACTACACATCACATAGACATGACCTTTTTAAACAACTCTCCTAACTCATCACACCAAGAATAATAGAACAGATTAAGCACAAGACCGTATCTATAACGACCCGGCCGGTTGTTTTTAGTATTATAGCCTTGTTCCCCCATTTACTGCTCAATGTATGCTTTAAAGTTGTTATATGACTTGCCGGGGTAATTGGTTCGGGTCTGGTGAGGTTTTGAAATGAATTGAGACACTTAGTCTCCAAGATGAAACTTAAGTTGAAAAGGTTGACCGAATGTTTACTTATATGTAAACAATCCCAGAATAGAATTTTGATGCTTCCAATAGCTTCGTATGGTGACTTTGGACTTAGGAGTGTATCCGAAAAATTATTTGGAAGTCCGTAGTTAAATTAGGCTTGAAATGGCGAAAGTAGGAAATTTAAGTTTGGAAGTTTGACTAAGGAGTTGACTTTTTGATATCGGGGTCAGAATCCAGTTCTGGCAATTTTCTTAGGTCTGTTATCTCATTTATGACTTGTGTGCAATATTTGAGGTCAATCGGACTTGATTTGATAGGTTTCAGCATCAAATGTAGAAGTTGGAATTTCTTAGTTTCATTAGGCTTGAATTGGGGTGCGATTCATGGTTTTAGTGTTGTTTGATATGATTTAAGGTCTCGACTAAGTTCGTAATATGTTTTGAGACTTGTTGGTGTGTTCGTACGGGGTCCCGAGGGGCTCGGGTGAGTTTTGGAGTGGTTTCGGACCATTTCTAGGCCATTTTTAACTGTTGGTTTTCACAAGGCTGACTTTAGAAGCTTATATTTTGTAATTTGTAAGGAATTTGGATATGATCAAAATATATAAGTTGTAGCACTTTGAGTCTACTTTTCAGAAATATAAACCATTCATTATTTGGACATTTGTACAAAAAGTTATGATCAATTAACCGAAGCCTGGTACTGCAGTTGTTTTGCCTGGCAGTGTGCATCGCAGAAATTTCTGCTGCACAAGACTTATTTTAGAAGCTTATATCTCGTAATCTATAAAGAATTTGGCGATGATCTAAAAATGAAAGTTGTATCCCTTTATATCTAGTTTTCAGAAATGTAAACCGTTTGGTAGTTGGAGTTGGGTACAAAAGGTTATGGTCGATACACTACAAGTTGTCGGGAAAGACTTTGGTGTTTTGAGCAAAAGTATGTAATGATCTAAAGACCCATTTATAGTTCTAGAGATCAGAATTCAATTTCGAGACTTCCGGGAGTTTGATAATGAATTATAGGAATGATCTGGAAAGGTTGATCTAATTTTATCAAGTCGCAGTTGGGTTTTTAGCGCGAAACATGAGTTAATTGTTTAACGAGCGAAATTTGTATCGCATTGAGCAAATGAGCTCCGAATTGAGTTCCGATTGAAGGACTTGGCTCGTTTTATTATTTGTGACTCATAGTAACATGAATCATCAAATTCCGAGTTCGTACGATGGAGTTAGAGCCTTTTTAGTAAAAATAAATATTGCTGGTGCAACAGGTTTTGGTGCGCACATTTAACGACCAGATTTGTCACTTTTAAAGACGGGAGTTGGGCTTTTAGTGACAAGAATAGTGTTTTTATTGAGAAGTTTTATTTTTTTAGCTCATTTCAATATTTTTGGGTGAAAGAACACGGGTTGAGGCGATGTTTGAGCGAGAATTCACGGGAAAACTTGAGGTAAGTCTCTTGTAATCATTGTTAGTCAATAATATTAAATTATCATTGAGTATTTCGACTAAATTACATGTTTTTGAGGTGAAATTCGAGGATTTGGGGTCTAGGAATTTGGAAATAAGATTTGAGATTTGGAGGTCGAGTTGATGTCAGAATTTGATAAATTTGATATGGTTGAACTCGTGGTTGAATAGTGATCATATTTTGTAACTTTTGTCGGGTTCCGAGACATGGGCTCCACAGGCGATTTTGAGTTAAATTTCGAATTTTGTTGGAAAATTAGTATTTTCATTTGGAATTAATTCCAATAATTTGTATTGACTGAATCGAATTAATTGTGACTAGATACGAGGCTTTTGGAGGCCAATTCGCGAGGGAAAGGCATAGCAGAATAAAGAATTACACAGTTTGAGGTAAATAACACTTCTAAACTTGGTTCTGAGGGTACGAATCCCCGAATTTGGTGTTATATAAATTGCTTGGAGGTGACGCACACGATAGGTGACGAGCGTGTGGACGTGCATCATAGAAGTTGTGGTTTGAATAAATTCTATGAAGTTGTAAAATTAAAGATCATGTTGAGGTTACGTGCCGATATTTTGGGAACCATAGGGTCATGTTGCTGTTGAATTAATTATTTTAAAATATACATTTCAAACTCAATCAAGCTCATCCATTGTGAGGATATTTATGGGATCGGGGCTGCCCGCCCACAGCAGGTCATATCGGCTTATTATTATTATTATTATTATTATTATTATTATTATTATTATTATTATTATTATTATTATTATTATTATTATTATGGGATCGGGTTGCACGCCGCAGCAGGCCTTATAGGCTTTATTGTTCTGGATCGGGGCTGCACGCTGCAACAGGCCTTATAGGCTTTATTATTATGGGATCGGGTTGCACCAGTAGGCCTTATAGGCTTTATTGTTCTGGATCGGGGCTGCACACCGCAGCAGGCCTTATTGGCTTTGTTATTATATAGATCGGGGCTGCCCACCTGCAGCAGGCCACATCGGCTTTATATCACGCTTGGGCTGAAGGAGCTCCTCCGGAGTCTACACAACAGTGGGCGTAGATGACTATATATTCGGGATGGACTTCCCAGGGCATGGACTTGCCTTACTTATTTATATTTTGAGCATAGACTATTTATATTCGGGATGGAGTTCCCAGGATATGGACTTTCCTTACTTATTTATATATGTTTGGGATGGATTTTCTAGGGCATTGACTTGCCTTAATTATTTATATATGTTCGGGATGGATTTCCAAGGGTAGGGACTTTCCTTCTTTATGATTGTGATGAATTTTCCCTGGACATGGATCTTGTCCGAGTCATTTATATTTGGAGATAAATTTATCTCTGGGCTGGATTGGCCTTGTACGGTATTGAGTCACTGACTGGAAGTTGATGTATATATATGGGATGGATCTTCCCTGGGCTGGATTGGCCATATACAGTACTGAGTTTAACTGTTGAACTCGAAAGCATGCCTACATTTCTGTATTGTTATTTCTATACTGGACTGTACCTGCTGAGCTTGTCACTACTTTCAACCTAAAGGTTAGCTTTGTTACTTATTGATTTGGTTATACTTATACTGCACTCTGCACCTCGTGTGCAGATCCAGGTGCTTCCGTACATGGTGACTGTTAGATCTTAGAGTGTTATGAGTTGGAGACTCTCAAGGTAGCTGCCCGACGTCCGCTGACCTTGAATCTCTCTTCCTTTCGGTTATTATACTGTTCTATTTTTTTAGACAATGATTATATCAGTCAGACTTGTTATCATTTAGATGCTCATGTACTCGGTGACACCTGGTTTTGGAAGTGTTTTGTATCACGACATGCGGATTTTGGTTCATGACAAGTTGGTATCAGAGCCTAGGTTACATAGGTCTCACGAGTCATGAGCAAGTGTCTAGTAGAGTCTTGTGGATCGGTATGATGACGTCCATACTTATCTGCGAGAGGCTACATGGCATTTTAGGATAAACTTCCCATCTTTCTCTCCTTATCGTGCAGAATTGATTCAGCTTGAAATATAACTCTTTGAATTCCTTCCATGCATTCGTGTGTGCATGTGAGCACTCGGTATCAGCTGTGCATCGCCGGCTTGTGATTCCATGAACGAGGTTCGAGATGTGTATTCTGTGTTTTGGTGATGGGCCAGTCTGGAGGACTTGAGGCCAGGTTTAGACCGCAGCTTAGGCTCGGTAGCTTCAATTGTGTGAAGTTGTATATTTGGACTTATATGTCAGGAAATGTCCCCATGAGTGAAATTTGTGGCTCGATGAGCGGTGAAATGACCATATGATGAGTATGATGTGACTGCGGAATGTGTCCAGATGGTTCGGATATGACGGGATAAGTTTGTTGGGATGTAAAAAGGACTATTGGGTGCTTGAGTTCTATCTTGATGTGACATATAGTCTTGAGTTATGAGTGTGTTGAAAGATTTTTTTTTCATGTTGTTTAATTGGAGAATGAAGTAGATTTCTCATGTCTTGTTAATGAGCTGGACTCAGAAAGATTAAGTGATTGCATAGTAATTGTGACTGCGAAAGGGTATAACAAGATGCCAATTTGAGGCTAAGCAGGTGGGTTATCCCTTGCGAAGTAATCTACGTAGGTGTGTTTCTTATAATGTTGAGTGGAGAGTGTTTTTTCTGCCAGCAGGGTGTAGGTGTTGAGATTTGTATTTGAATCTGGTTGAGAAAGTTGACTTGAGTGTCAAGAGAATGAATGCGAGCTTAGCGGATGATTAAGGTATTTTTATGGTTGGCATTGCATGAGCTTGAGGAGAACTTTTATTGAACTGACTGTGGTATTATGGCAGTAATAGAGTATGGGTATTGTGAGTTATCTAGTATTTTAATCTATGGCTTTGAGCCAAGTGGGGGAGCATGCTATTGACAATTCAATTTCATGGTTATATGGTAAATTTTAGTTTTGGTCTGAAGCATACTTGTGGATTAGTTATGACTTGCAGAGGTTGAGATCGAGGATAACTCAAGTACTAAAATTCCTAAATACGGGGTATATTGCGCTTTATGAGTATATGAAAATCATGGGATGAGTGAGTTGTTATTTGTGAAGGATGTAGTTCGCACAGAGTATGAATTTGATCAGTGGTGTTAAGACAGGGTTACCTCTTTGAGTGTTGTTGTGCTAATGGGGCACGTGTCTTTCAGCCCGTTTGGGCGATGCAATTTAGATTTGAGCAAAGTGGGTGACTCCCGAGAAGGTTCAAATGGGGTTCGAGATTTATATATAATAATCGAGAATTTTTTCGAATTTGTGTATGGATAGAATCTGAGATTTACATTTAATGGTACCGGGACTTGCGGTAATTCTGTATGACTATGGATTCTACATTTTAGTATAAGAAATTTAAGAAGAACAATTTTAAATTCACATAAGGTATTTTCAGAGTGAGTGTTACGGTTGTGGTATTTTTGGAGGTGCTTAAGAAGAATAGAATGGCTTATAGGCCTTAGGGAAGTGTCGTTTTATGTTAGGATATCTTGTAGTGAGCTTTCGGTAAGGATCATAGTGTTCTGATAAGGAGAAGTGTCAACTTGAGGGTAATTCAGAAGAAACTCGGAGAAAATAAGACAATTGGGTAGTAGGCTAGACCAGTATGGTAATGGTATGCTCGGTTCATTTGGGTAATTATGATGTGGTGAGGCTCTACAGATGTTTTGGTGGCAATATTCTTGGGTTTTGTGACCTATGTGGCTTGGTCGAGTTAGAGAAATTCAGTTCTGATAGCTTGGTATGTGCAAATGGATTTCAAAGTATTCTTGATGGTTTCTACCATAGTTTGAGCCGGATATTTTCTTCCGGTGTGGAGAACATGTTGTGTATTGTGATTTCCTTCCGGAAAGAAGCAAAAGAAAGGTTCCTAACTAACCGGGTATGTAATTTGATGGTGACTCAGAGTTTATAATGAGATTCTCGTGCTTTTCACATGATAGATGTGGTATGTTGTGCGAGATTTAGATTTACATGTACAAGGTGGCAGTTCATTCTTGAAAGGAAGATCCCGAATTTTGGACAATATGGTCAGTTTCAGATATTTAGATGAATGTTATAACTGCTCAGTAATCCCTGAGAGGGGTGCGCATTTCAGAAGGCGCTTTGTGTTTTGACTTATGTATGTTCATCAGTATTACGATATTCACCTGGTCGATAGACTGCTGATATTCAAATTATTGCTATGTGGAACGGAAGAATTTTGGAAGTATTCCTAGTAGGAGGATCGTGCATGAAAGATGTGTTAGTCATTCGGGTGCTGGAGTTGGGACCTATTACGGTGATTCATGTGTTCTACGAATTTGGAGACCGGGAGTTTTCAGAAGCATATTGTTTCAGGGTTGCGACCTGTTTGAGGTGAGTATTTTATTTAAACTCAGTGACGGCACTAGTTGCGTTAATTATTTGTGATAGCTACGCGCTATGAGTGCACATATATGTGAGGTTTGAGCCCATGTGCAGGCATTGGGGCAGGTATTCTCGGAAGAATGCTCAGGCTATGATATGCCTAGAGTTGACTGTTAAGCGTAAAGTTATAACATTTCTCGTATTCGTACCTTTGTTGAGAACTATCTGGGCTATAATTGAGGTTACAAAGAGGCTAATGCCCTGAATAAATTGGGTAGTTACTATTTCTGCGTTAACTTGCCGATTTGAGTGGTGATAACACACTTTGCACTTGCTTACTCTACGTCGTGTTATTTATACCAGTCCAGGAGCATGATAATGTTAATCCATTTATCATATACATGTGTACTTATTTGATTGCTCATGTAAGATATGCTTGTACTGGAGGCATGTGACCATGCTAGGCGGATTATATTATTGGAACGTGAGTTGTCCGTACGGATCCATATACTGATATTATTGGCACGTGAGTTGTCCGTGCGAGTCCAAATATTGATACTATAGCACGTGAGTTGTCCGTGCGAGTGATGTTAATGTGAGCTCTAGAAGAGCTGGTTACTGTTATTAAATTCGTGTGTCTTGGTTCTACTATATATAATGAGCTTATAACATTGCAGTTGTGGCGGTGCTTGTTGAACTTGCAATACGGTTCTCTTCTTTGAGACATTTTCCATTTTTGGGTATACGAATTGCGCATTTTGTGGCTTAAGTTATATCGGTGGGGCGTGTATGTGAAATAGTTGTGTTTGATAATATAAGGTCATCGGACCTAGAATGGGTACTATCAGGTTTGATTACGATATATTCGGGAGGATAATATTGAAAGTCGGCTTAGGAAGTGATTATGGTTCTTGTTGGGGTGAGAGATCTCCATGACTTGTTGACCTGTTGAGTGGTTATGAGATTCCGCATGTTTCTTTTATTATCAGCAGTGTACAAAGTTTTTGGAACAAAGTTTTGTTTGGTATGGGCTTTAATACTAGTACCGGGTTAGTTTTGAGTAGTTACTATGATCGTAAATAGTGTTGCGAGTATTCGAGTTGTGTAGTATGTTATGTGACTATACTTAGGGTTATGGTTATGACTTGTTCCAACTTGTCCAGACTAACACAATGTGTAATTGTGAGATTCGGTCTTGTAAGAAATTTTGGATGTTGGAAATTGGGTTCTAAGTTTTTGGGCTAACGTTAAATTAATGACTTTCAGTTATGTTGTGTTATCAGGTCTACATAGAATAGAGTGACGTGGGATCACCCCTAGGTATGTGCATGGTAAGATGGAACGGTGATTTAAAGGCTTAGGAACAACTCTTGGCACGTTCGAGGACGAACGTATGTTTAAGTGGGGGAGAATGTAACGACTCGGCCGGTCGTTTTGAGTATGACAACCATGTCCCCCTATTTACTGCTCAATTTATGCTTTAAAGTTATATATGACTTGCCGGGGTAATTGGTTCGGGTCCGGTGAGGTTTTGAAATAAATTGAGACACTGAGTCTCCAAGACGAAACTTAAGTTGAAAAGGTTGACCGGATGTTTACTTATGTGTAAACGACCCCGAAATAGAATTTTGATGATTCCAATAGCTTCTTATGGTGATTTTGGACTTAGGAGTGTGTCCGAAAAATTATTTGAAAGTCCGTAGTTAAATTAGGCTTGAAATGGCGAAAATAGGAAATTTAAGTTTGGAAGTTTGACCGGGGAGTTAACTTTTTGATATCGGGGTCTGAATCCAGTTCTGGAAATGTTTTTAGGTCTGTTATGTCATTTATGACTTTTGTGCAAAATTTGAGGTCAATCGAACTTGATTTGATAGGTTTCGGCATCAAATGTAGAAGTTTGAATTTCATAGTTTTATTAGGCTTGAATTGGGGTGTGATTCGTGATTTTAGTATTGTGTGATGTGATTTGAGGCCTCGACTAAGTCCGTAATATGTTTTGAGACTTGTTGGTATGTTCAGACGCGGTCCAGAGGAGCTCGGGTGAGTTTTGGAGTGGTTTCGGACCATTTCTAGGCCATTTTTAACTGTTGGTTTTTGACTACAACAGTGAGCATCGCAGAAATTTCTGCTGCACAAGGCTGACTTTGGAAGCTTATATTTCATAATTTGTAAAGAATTTAGAGATTATCAAAAAATGAAAGTTGTATCCCTTTGAGTCTAGTTTTCAGAAATGTAAATCATTCATTATTTGGATATTTTTACAGAAAGTTATGATCAATTAACCGAAGCCTGGTACTGTAGTTATTTTGCCTGGCAGTGTGCATCGCAAAAGTTTCTGGTGCACAAGACTTACTTTAGAAGCTTATATCTCATAATCTATAAGGAATTTGGCAATGATCCAAAAATGAAAGTTGTATTCCTTTGTATCTAGTTTTCATAAATGTAAACCGTTTGGCAGTTGGAGTTGGGTACAAAATATTATGGTTGATACACTACAAGCTATCGGGGAAGAGTTTGGCGTTTTGAGACTTATGGGAGTTTGATAATGAATTATAGGAATGATCTGGAAAGTTTGGTCTAATTTTATCAAGTCGCGATTGGGTTTTTAGCGCGAAATATGAGTTAATTATTTAATGAACGAAATTGGTATCACATTGAGCAAATGAGCTCCGAATTGAGTTTTGATTGAAGGACTAGGTTCGTATTATTATTTGTGACTCATAGGAACAAGAATCGTCGAATTCCGGGTTCGTATGATGGAGTTAGAGCCATTTTAGTAAAAATAAATATTTTTGCTGTAACAGGTTCTGGTGCGCACCTTTAACGACCAGATCTGACACTTTTAACGACGGGAATTGGGCTTTTAGCGACCAGAATAGTGTTTTTATTGAGTAGTTGTATTGTTTTAGCTCATTTCAGCATTTTTGGGCTAAAGAACACGGGTTGAGGCGATTTTTGAGTGAGCATTCTCGGGAAAACTTGAGGTAAGTCCCCTGTGATCATTGTTAGTCAATAATATTGAATTATCATTGAGTATTTCAACTAGATTACATGTTTTTGAGGTACAATTCGAGGATTTGGAGTCTAGGGATTTGAAAATAAGATTTGAGATTTGGAGGTTGAGTTAATGTCGGAATTTGGTAAATTTAGTATGGTTGGACTCGTGGTTGAATGATCGTTCATATTTCGTAACTTTTGTCGGGTTCCGAGACGTGAGCCCCACGGGCGATTTTTGAGTTCAATTTCGTCTTTTTGTTGGAAAATTAGTATTTTCATATGGAATTAATTCCAATAATTTGTATTGAATGAATCGAATTAATTGTGACTAGATACGAGTATTTCGGAGGCCAATTCGCGAGGGAAAGGCATAACGGAGTAAAGAATTACAAGGTTTGAGGTAAGTAACACTTCTAAACTTGGTTCTGAGGGTATGAATCCCCGAATTTGGTGTTATATAAATTATTTGGAGGTGACGCACATGATAGGTGATGAGCGTGTGGACGTGCACCATATAAGTTGTGATTTGAATAAATTCTGTGAAGTTGTAAAATTAAAGATCATGTTTAGGCTACGTGCCGATATTTTGGGAACCATAGGGTCGTGTTGTTGTTGAATTAATTATTTTAAAATGTACATTTCATACTCAGTCAAGCTCATCCATTGTGAGGATATTTATGGGATCGGGGATGCCCGCCTGCAGCAGGCCATATCGGCTTTAATTATTATTATTATTATTATTATTATTATTATTATTATTATTATTATTATTATTATTATGGAATCAGGTTGCATGCCGCAACAGGCCTTATAGGCTTTATTGTTCTGGATCGGGGCTGCACGCCGCAGCAGGCCTTATAGGCTTTATTATTATGGGATAGGGTTGCACCAGCAGGCCTTATAGGCTTTATTGTTCTGGATCGGGGGTGCACTCCGCAGAAGGACTTATTAGCTTTATTATTATATGGATCGGGGCTGCCCGCCTGCAGCAGGCCACATCGACTTTATATCACGCTTGGGCTGAGGGAGCCTCTCCGGAGTCTACACCCCACACAGAGCGTAGATGACTATATGTTCGGGATGGACTTCCCAGGGCATGGACTTGCCTTACTTATTTATATTTTGAGCATAGATGATTTATATTCGGGATGGACATCCCAGGGCATGGACTTGCCTTACTTATTTATATATGTTCGGGATGGACTTCCTAGGGCAGGGACTTGCCTTATTTATTTATGATTGTGATAAATTTTCCGTGGACATGGATTTTGTCTGAGTCATTTATATTTGGGGATAAATTTACCACTGGGCTGGATTGGCCTTGTACGGTACTGAGTCACTGACTGGAAGTTGATGTGTGTGTGTGTATATATATATATATATATGGGATGGATCTTCCCCGGGCTTGAATTGCCATATACATTACTGAGTTTAACTGTTGAACTTGAAAGCATGCCTACATTTCTGTACTATTATTTCTATACTGGACTGTACCTGCTGAGCTCGTTACTACTTTCAGCCCAAAGGTTAGTCTTGTTACTTATTGAGTTGGTTGTACTCATACTACACTTTGCACCTCGTGTGCATATCCAGGTGCTTCCGGACACGGTGACTGTTAGATCTCAGAGTGTTATGAGTTGGAGACTATCAAGGTAGCTCTGCCCGGCGTCCGCTGACCTTGACTCTCTCTTCCTTTTAGTTATTGTACTGTTCTATTTTTTCAGATAGTGTTTCTATCAGTCAGACTTGTTATCATTTAGATGCTCATGTACTTAGTGACACCGAGTTTTGGGAGTGTTTTGTATCTGTAATCATGAGTTTTGTTTTCCTATGGAATTTAAATATTATGTTCCAAACTCAAAAGAAATTGTGGTCTTATTGAGGTTGTCGACTTGCCTAGTATTGAGATAGGCGCCATCACGACATGCAGAATTTGGGTTGTGACAGTAACTTTCTCTTAAGAGTTGACTCAACAGCACCACACATTTTTCACAACCTGCTCACTTACTCTAACACAAAGGTCAGTGACATTATCATTCCTTCATGAATCAAGTTCCCTCACACAAGAATAGAGAGTAGTTCCACAAACAATAAATTTTAAGAACAATTTGGAACTCAAGATAGGAAGAATTTGCTCACTCTCAGAACAACCTTCATGTGCAATAAAAGATGTACCATAAGCTTGCCCGTAGTGTACTACTCTACTAATTGAGCTTATTAAGTCAAGGATCAAGTAGGACTTTATTTGTTTGTAATGTAGGCTGCGGGACGAGTAAGATACCTACACCCCCCTAAGCACTTTAATATATACAATTGACCGTTCAAAAACCCACACTTATGTCAAACCATAACTCTGCCTTTACATCAATATACGTCAACTCCCAACTTCTGTAAGCACAAATATATCAAGAGTTACCACTATCAATGAATATAAACTATTTTTTTCTTCATTTTCTTTTTCGATTCAAGTGGCTCATACTTTTTCACAATAGTGAACCTTTCTTCTTATTTCAATAGTTCCACTCAAAAGCCAAACCAACCACCCCCCACTTTAACTTTTACAAAGTTCATAACAAATTCAAGTGCCCGCGAGAGTTAAAAAGGTTCAAATAGATAGTCAATTCAAACAAAAGGCTAAGGCTTGTAATGTGGTTGCCAAAGAAATATGATTACATGCTCAACAGGGTTAACTAAGATACATAACAATTTAGTGGGTAAACTATATAGCTGGCTCAAAAAAGAAATGCCTATATCACTTCCAGCACTGAACAAAACTATTATTTTGCTTTGCAAATACACGGGACAAGTTCTTGTCATCAAATGCAATGCACAGAATACACGGAACCTCATACACACATGGCACATAACTCACTCAGGATCTGACTCATCAAGACACACTCACCAAAGTAATTAAGCTAAGTTAAGATCATACAATTTAAGGTGCTTATACAAGAGTCAAAAATTGAGCCTAAGTGTCACACTAAAGCACATACTATTCTCAAGGCATAATAAAGTCAAGAGATATTGCTTTCATTTAATTTCACAGTACAAGATCTCCTACTCCATAAAAAAAACTAACTACACCCGGTTCAAACAAAACCCTTGGAAAAGAACCGCGGCACAAATAAAAACAAAGGGGAATTATTATACTACCTACTAAAAAATAATATATATATAATTTCGACTTTAAAAATTTCAATCAAAAGAAACAAAAACACACATGAAACGAAAACAAACAGTTATTTATATATTTATATCCCCACCCACACTTTAAATTATGGCATGTCCCCATGACACACAAATAAAAAGCAAGAGGTGAAAAAAACTCCCCTGGACTTTTTCTGCTTCCGAGAACTTGTGAACTCCACCCCTAATTCTGAATTCATTTTTTCGTTTTTGCTTCTTGGGATTCTTTATGGAGCTCATCAGGCCAAAGTCCTTTAGGGATTTTGGAAATACCCGCTCTTTTCTTTCTTTCTTGGCCTCATTTTTAGCGGTAGATTGTTATTGTAGGATTATACTCAACTTGTTTCTACATTCATCCGCAAGATCAATCCATGCCTATTCCTATAAATCCCCAAAACTAAAATCAGCATGATCAAGGTTAGAATAAGAAAATGAAGAAGAAGGGTCATGTGAGTGTTCCTCTGGTATGT